>VZTO01002673.1:0-99505 GCA_013400615.1 Syrrhaptes paradoxus | reverse complement strand
AAAAGAAAAAAAAAAAAAAAACCTCGGGGGGGGAAGTCGTGGGGGGGTGTCCTGAGAACATCTTATAAACCGGATTGCACTGAGAGGAGGAAAAAAAAAAAGCAAAAAAAAAAGATACAAAATATACAAGCAAAAGGCAACAACTCCCTGGTCTCCAGCAGTCGCCCACCCTCCCTTCCCTTCTCTCCTGCTGGCCATCTGCCTTGGGTTTTCCTTTGTGTCTGAGCTTTTACTACTGAGCCGAGCGCAGGAGGAGGGTGCACCACACACGGGGACTATGCCCAGCTCGCTGTTTGCAGACATGGAGAGGAACGGGAGCGGCGGCGGCGGCGGCGGCGGAGGTGGAGGGGGAGAGACCCTGGATGACCAAAGAGCCCTTCAGATCGCCCTGGATCAGCTCTCCCTGCTGGGGCTGGACAACGACGAGACGGGCTCCATTTACGACAGCGAGCCTCGGAAAAAGAGCGTGAACATGACTGAATGCGTCCCGGTGCCCAGCTCGGAGCATGTCGCTGAGATAGTGGGGAGACAAGGTGGGTGCCTGCATGCCGAGGGGGTGTGGGGGGCGCGGGTGTCCCCGCCGCGCTGCCGGGCATGCGGCTTGGATGCGACACTGGCCATTCCCGGGCAAACTGCAGCCGAACCGTGGTGGCCAGTGCCGGCTTCCCCCAGACAAAGAAAGTGCAGCAGCCGTGATGTTTCCGAGGAGCGTTATGCATCAGTTTCGAGATGCACTTTCAGCTGCCGGGAGGCGAAAAACAAAAACAAAAACAAAAATCACGAGAATAATAAAAATTGCTCCTTTCCTCCGGCTTGCAAAAGTTAGATTTGCAAGAGGAAACGGGAGGAAAATGGGAGCCTCGGTGTTTTGGGTTTTTTTTCCCCCCAAAGTTAGAAATCATGGATTATTTTTAAGGAAGAGAAATGGAGTGGGGAAGTGGAACAATGGGACTGGAATAAAGCATCCGCAGTGGGGAATGTGGCTCACTCGGTACAGCCGCTGCTCCTCACCTTCTTAAGAACTGATTTTATTTTTCCGAAAGGAAAGTGCTGAGCAGGAATGTGGACTGGTGGGTGCGTTGATTTGTTAAGGCTGCTTGCATTTTATTTATTTTTTTTTTTCTTTTCTGGTCGTGCAGTTTTTCTGCACGCTCCTTTTTTTGTTGCCATTGCTGTGAACTGCACGTTGGGAGTTTTGGGGCAGTTTGCATGGCAGATGTGTCGGTGGCCACTCGCGATGCCTTTGGGCGTGTGCCAGGGCTGTGGGCTGACATGACTTTACACCGTGACTGGGGCTTCTGGACAAGATGCCAGCGATCACCTGGGGTAGGGGACAATGTGTTTTGGGTGTGTGTTGGTGGTTTTTTTGCCCCCTTCCTGGCTGCACCCAAATAATGGATTGTAACCAGTTCTCCCCCATCCCCTTCCTCCTCCTCCCCTTCGCCCTCCATCTCCCGCATCTCGTTCTCAGGTTGTAAAATCAAAGCTCTGCGGGCAAAGACCAACACGTACATCAAGACCCCAGTTCGTGGGGAGGAGCCGCTCTTTGTTGTGACGGGCAGAAAGGAAGATGTGGCCATGGCCCGCAGGGAGATCATCTCAGCAGCCGAACACTTCTCCATGATCCGAGCCTCGCGGAACAAGAACACGGCCCTGAACGGCACTGTTCCCGGCCCCCCAAACCTGCCCGGCCAAACCACCATCCAGGTGCGGGTGCCTTATCGCGTGGTGGGCTTGGTCGTGGGGCCCAAGGGGGCCACCATCAAGCGCATCCAGCAGCAGACGCACACCTACATCGTGACACCCAGCCGGGACAAGGAGCCCGTCTTCGAGGTGACGGGCATGCCCGAGAACGTGGACCGGGCCCGGGAGGAGATCGAGGCGCACATCGCCATGCGCACCGGCGGCATCATCGAGCTGACGGACGAGAACGACTTCCACGCCAACGGCACGGACGTGGGCTTCGAGCTGAACGGCACGGGCAGCCTGTGGAGCAAGCCCACGCCGCCCAGCATCACGCCCACCCCGGGCCGCAAACCCTTCTGCAACTACCGCAACGACAGCTCCAGCTCGCTGGGCAGCGCTTCCACCGACTCCTACTTCGGGGGCGGCACTGGGGGGGGCGGCGGCACCCGCCTGGCCGACTACAGCCCCCCGAGCCCGGCGCTGAGCTTCACCCACAACGGCAACAACAACAACAACAGCGCCAACGGCTACGTGTACGGCGGGGGCGGCGGCGGCGACGTTCTCTCCTCCCCGGACTGCTGCTCCGATCTGCCCTTCGACTCGCCTCCCGGCTTCGACCTGGCGCCCGCCCCGCCGCCGGGGGCGCCCCTCATCTGGCCGCAGTTCGAGCGCGGCCCCGCCGCCGCTCCCCCCTCGCCCTCTCCCTCACCCGCCGCCGCCTTCCCGGGCGCGGCGCCCGCCAATGCCAACCTNCTCTCCCCGCCCCTGCACGGCAGCGCGGCCGGGCCCGAGCACCCGCTGGCGCGGCGGGTGCGCAGCGACCCCGGCGGGCGGCTGCTGGCCGCCTCCTACCCGCTGTACGGCAACGGGCTGGGCTCGCACCTGCCGGGGCTGCCCTCCGACTCGTCGGGTTCCTCCTCCTCGTCCTCCAGCTCGTCGTCCAGCTCGTCCTGCTCGTCGTCGGGGGTGCGGCGGAAGGGCAGCCGCGACTGCTCGGTGTGCTTCGAGAGCGAGGTGATCGCGGCGCTGGTGCCCTGCGGCCACAACCTCTTCTGCATGGAGTGCGCCAACCGCATCTGCGAGAAGACGGAGCCGCAGTGCCCGGTGTGCCACAGCGCCGTCACCCAGGCAATCAGCATCTTCTCCTGAGAGCGGGGCGGGGGCGCGGGGGCGCGGGGAGCGGCGGCCGGGGGAGGGCTGGGGGGTGGCGGTGGCAGCGGGTGCATGCTATAAATAGTAACGGGAGACTCCATTCTAGTGCTAGGCTAGTTTTTACACTGTACTTTAATACGAAGCTTCCAAAACCCCCTTTTTGTAAAAACAAACAAACTAAAGGAAAAAAAAAAAAAGCAAAAAAAAAATTGAAAGTAGAAGATGCTTATTATGATGAGAATGTTGTGTGTATTGTTTGTAAAACGTGNCGCTGGCGCGGCGGGTGCGCAGCGACCCCGGCGGGCGGCTGCTGGCCGCCTCCTACCCGCTGTACGGCAACGGGCTGGGCTCGCACCTGCCGGGGCTGCCCTCCGACTCGTCGGGTTCCTCCTCCTCGTCCTCCAGCTCGTCGTCCAGCTCGTCCTGCTCGTCGTCGGGGGTGCGGCGGAAGGGCAGCCGCGACTGCTCGGTGTGCTTCGAGAGCGAGGTGATCGCGGCGCTGGTGCCCTGCGGCCACAACCTCTTCTGCATGGAGTGCGCCAACCGCATCTGCGAGAAGACGGAGCCGCAGTGCCCGGTGTGCCACAGCGCCGTCACCCAGGCCATCCGCATCTTCTCCTGAGAGCGGGGCGGGGGCGCGGGGGCGCGGGGAGCGGCGGCCGGGGGAGGGCTGGGGGGTGGCGGTGGCAGCGGGTGCATGCTATAAATAGTAACGGGAGACTCCATTCTAGTGCTAGGCTAGTTTTTACACTGTACTTTAATACGAAGCTTCCAAAACCCCCTTTTTGTAAAAACAAACAAACTAAAGGAAAAAAAAAAAAAGCAAAAAAAAAATTGAAAGTAGAAGATGCTTATGATGATGACAATGGTGTGTGGACTGTTAGTAAAACGTGCTGGTAGTTCCTAGGATGCTTATTATGAAATAATTAAATCTATGGGTGGATACTTTTCTGAATGTTCTTGAAAGGGCAAGAAGTTCCTGTGAAAAAACCATGATACTGCAGCTTTATCAAAGTTTAAAAAAAAAGAAAAAAAGAAAAAAAAAACCTGTAACATATCTCTTATATATATTAAAAACGTTTAAAGGTTTTAAAGATAAATTGCATTAATACAGATTGAAGTATTTTATTCTTTTTTGACTTGAAAAATTATATTTCATATTGCAAAGATGTTTACAAGTATTTTAATTTAAGTTCAGTGAACTTTTTGTAGCTGGGTTAAATCTTTTTTATTTTAGTATGGCCTTATGGCAAAGAACACTGTATTATTTTAATATCACACAATTGTGAACGGAATTACAAACCATAAAATGTGTAATGCTTTGAACAGTATTCTGTTGGGATGGAGATTTTATAGGTTCAGAAAAAAATCTTTTAAATCTGCTTCACCCAGCATATTTTCTATTCAGTGATATAAAGCATATTTTATTCTATATTATTACAAAAACGGAAATGTATAAACATATGTCAAAAGGAACTGTTGAAGCTTTCTAACATTTGTATAAATAGAATTCAGTGGAAATTACAAAAATTCTGTTGCACCACTATAGTTTTAGTATTTCTATTTTAATACATTTGTTTACCACTTGTTTATGTATATGTAGGTGACGTTACTTGAGCTTAAATGTACTTTACTGAGCAAAGTTTAAAAACAAAGTATATTTTATTTTATGATAAAGGGCCTTTAACCTCATGGTCAAATACTAATATTATATTTGCTGAGACAAGATTTGAAATTGTATCAAGAGTTTTATTTTTCTGACATTTAAAGTTCTACATAATAAAAGTAAAACTTAAGTAATGGTGCTACTTCATGTTTTTTTAAGTATTTCTATATAAATAAAATAAAATATTACAGAAAAAAGTACTCTGTGTGGTGATTTCATGTGCTGAGAGTTTCTTTTTGATTTTTTTGTTACCTGCTTGTAGCACTGGAACATGTTGGGAGATTAAACTGTGTCATGTTAATGTTGCTGGAACTCTTTAGCTTGTGAGGGCTCTCAGGATAATCCTGCCAGCGATCATACCTTATAACGTGTGTTTTAAGGAGAAAAAAAAAAAAGTTTTTTAGTATGTGGCATGTTGCTGGGGTTATTCCACATCTAAAAATACTGTTTTTTCAGAATTTTGAATAATTAAAAATACTTGGTTTTGTATGAGTTGTTGCATTTGTAAGAAGCTTTCTTAGCTTTCCGATCTAGAAGCAGCTAGCAGGGGAGGAGGCTCCCGTGTGTGATGCGCTGGCAGAGGGCGGAATCCTGCGGGGCCTGGTTCCGCCACGCCCGGGGACCTCAGCATCGCATCCCAGACTCTGGGTTTGCTGTGGAGTGGAACAAGGGCTTTAGTAGCCTTCCTGAGCTGTTGGAAAGTGCTTCTCGGTATTTGGCAGTTGTGGTTCGGGTAATTGGTGTTGACAAGCTCATTTGAATAAAAAATTTATTGCCGTGTAAAGTTTGTTTGCTTTTGATGATGCCCGCAGTGGTGTTGGGGCGCAGGAAGCACGGACGCTTTCTGAGTAACGAGCCTACGAACCCACCAGGCAAACCCTGCAGCAGTTGTGTTGCTGATTGTAGCCAACGTGTTGGAGTGAACTTGCTGGGTAGAGCCTGTTGGAGCAGCTTTTGGGAGGTAGCTGCAGATGCTTTAAAATGTTTGTTTTTGAGGATGCCAGTGCACTTTTCAGCAGGCGAGTGAAAATGACAAAACCACCCCAAACTGTGCAGCGTATTTCGTGTGTTTGACTTTGTGCTTAGCAGTGTAAGGCAGAGCTGCTCTGCTCGGGTCTCCTTTATGGACTCCAGAGCTGCTGGTTGGGTGGGAAGGGGGAGGAGGAAAGATGCGGCAGGGGATGATGGGATCTCTTTGTTTGATTTGATTTGATTTTTTTTTTTTTTGCTTCTTTCATTGAACTGTGATTGTGGTATCATCTGATTTATGGAGTAAAAATCCCTCACTGAGTGGTGTACTTGTCTCAGGAAGCTTGTCGTTTTGAATGGAAAAAAAACAGCCCAGTGCTGTGAATCCAGAGAGTGGCAGAGGAGATGGGCTTAAACACAGAAGTGGTACTGACATTGAAAAAAAAAATAAAACCTTGGCAAAATTGGTTACTGTAAAGGGATCAGGAAGTTTAAGTCCACATGTGTATTTTCTTAATGATGGGTATTTAGGAAATGTACTCAAAATGCATCAATCAATTTCTCCTTTCAGTGTAAACATCCTGTGCTGCTGTCTGGGAAAAGTTGTGAAAATGGTTATATAGAAAAAAGTGAATTTGATCACTTCATCTTCCAAGCTCAGTGAAACCAAAAGGTAAATAGGATGAACAAAAAGTGAAAACTAAATTCTTCTTTTTTTTCTCCCCTTAACGTACGACACTGCGTGTCTCCATGGTGTTAATAGCAGTGGTATGGAAGACTGTGAGCAGCCGTGGTGCCTCTAATGAACTGCGCTCGTGCAGCAGCTCCACAAACGCTCCAACCTGGGGCGTTGCTTGGCTCGGCTGCCGAGTCCCTCATTAAATGTAACCGGCCTCATCGTCCGTGTTCGTCTTGCAGGACTTGCTATTTTCTTTACCAAACTGTGTCTGGAACAAAGGCAATCCCCTCTTTGTCGGTGGCTCTGGCTGCCTTTGCAGCCCTTGTGTGCTGTTTCACCCCTGTGCAAGCTCCCCGTGTGTAGTGTTCCAAGGTGGGCTGCGGTGCCTTAAAAACTGATCTTGTTCATTCCTCTTTGGGAATTATTTTGCCCGCAGAGGGACCAGTTTGGATTGCTCTTGCTTTGGCAGCCGATGATGCAGCACATGCCTTTTGCCCAGACGTGTGTGCCTGGTGGTGGTGGCAGAGCCGGCGGGGCCAGCAGCATTCCCTGCCCGTCCCGCTGGCACCGTGGGGCCAGTGTGTCCCCTCCGTTGGGGTCATTTTGGAGGTGTACCGGCACGTGTGGTGTGTGTTGTGTTCCATCTCATTGCTCTCTGGGTTGCAGCGATGTGCCCCGAACCCCAACCTGCTCCTGTGGCGGGGTGTAAAGTCCCTTGGGTCCCTTGGCTCAGCTGAGTGCCTGTGAGCAGAGGCAGTGCGGGGAGGAACATGCAGGTTCCACATGTGCGCTGCTCCCCAGATTTATGCCGCAGGTCTGTCCCTGGGACTGCAGAGGCTATAAATCAGCGCAGAATTTGTCCCAGGGTCTGGGGCCATATGGAGCGCAGGAGCGGGAGAGGGATGCCAGCGCGAGAGGAGAATAAAGGCCCGTGTTTGGTGCAGGGATATTTCAAAGCCTGAGAAAGGGGCAAAGTTCAGTTCTAATGGAGTGCTTTGAAATATGTCGATGTATATGGTCAAGGTTTATCTTCCAGAACAAAGATCACTTTGTTTCTGAAATGTTTGTGTGTTGGTGCTGAAAACTGTACGCGGGGTCCTCACGTGAGAGGCTGCCCTGCGATGTGGGGGCTGCTTGGGGGTGCTCGGGGATGTCCCCGTGCTGGGAGCAGGCGGCATGACCCCCGACCGGCCGCTCAGAGGGATCCACGAGGACATGGACCTTTGGGGTGTTTTCCTGCCTTTGCTAATGTATGTGTATGTTTCCCAGTGTGTATACATATAATTATCTCAAAAGAGGATACATTTACATTTGTAAAAATTATTATATACAAAATCTTCAGCTTAATTATTCCTCTGTCCATATCTTGTGCTTCACACAATTTGCATAACAATTGGACATCAAAGCCAGAGCCCTTTACTGGAAGAAAGGTCTTTCCACTGTATTATTTAGTTGCCAAATAAATTATAATGATCAATTTAGTCTAAATTTACTCTTTAGATACTTTTTTTTTCCTGGAAATCGATTGAAATGAGACTTAAAAGCAAACTTTAAATTTAGTAGTAAGAATCTAGTACAGTAAGGCATTTAAATTAGATTGCTTTTTGTTTGATGTTTCTCACTTCTCTGCCAACCCCCTCACCCCTCTTTTTTCCTCCATTCTCCTTGTCTTGCCATTTTGGAAATTGAAGGGATGCTTTGCTGGCACTGACGTGAGTGGGGATTCTGCCGCTGGAAGAGCATGCTGGTGAGTATTGCATTTAATTGATCTAGAAATAGCAAAAAGTAATTATTCACCCCGCCTCTGCTTATTTGTGTTTCCTGTACCTGTTGTCTCTCTAGCAGAGATGATTTAATTAGAGAACAAAGACTGTTTTGAATCCCAGGTAGTTAAGGAATGGTTCAGTCTGTACAATCATTTGAATTTCTGATTTATCTTTTTATGATAGTCTGCCTGGCAAATGCCAAAGGGCTCGAGTTTGCAGGTGAATAAATGCTCTATCCAGTGGCAAGTGATGTGGGAAGACACTCATAGCTACTGCGTTCTCTTGCTTTCTTCTCAGAAAAAATATATATAGATGTATGTATGTGACCATATAGTCAATATATACTTGTGTACACAGGTGACTGCTTAAAATCCTCCAGAAAATCACAGGTTTAAAAATCTTTCCTTTTTCAGTGCATTAATGTTAACAGAAACTCATTATAATACTAGAAAAAGTTTTACTGTAGTTTTATTGCTTAATATTAAGGATTTTAATGAAGCTTTCACAGTTGGGTATGTAAAATAATTATATCTCATCTCATTTCTAACTTTGATTAAAAATTAAAAAGCTTATTCTGGCTTAGTTTCAGTGAATTAGATTCTGTCACGATGTGCTTACATAGTGATGAAGCTGTGTCAAAAACACGTAAGCATTTGGTATATGGATTATTCTTTAATCTTCTCTGTGCACGTATAGCCTGTGCAACTCTGACTGTGCCCTACGTGTGTATGTGCATCTCTGTGTGATATTGTAAGTACCATATAGCTCTGATCTTTTACCATTTTTGTAATAATTGGTAAATAGCCTCTATTGTGTGATGTTGAATTTCTGTCCCTAAGGAACACCAGGTGGGTCTGTGGCTACAGCAACCACCTGCATCCATCCTGGGCTGCATTTTTCTGAGTTTTGGGCTCCTTGAAACCAACAGCAGAAGCCTCTCTTACTCAGGATTTAGTGCTCCCCATAAATTAAATTCTGGTAAATAAGGTTTGTTCGCATATAACATCTTATCCAAGGCACACTGACAATATTTCTCCCCAGTGTGAGTTTGTTGGGGTTTTTTGGTAGGGAAGTTTTTGCTATATCTTTTTCAACAACTCATAGCTTTCCACTGGTAAGGAGATTATTGGTGGAAAACAATCAGTTAAATACGTTTGTATTAAATGCATCTTATGCCTTTACAAATGTGATTGATTAGCTGTCTCGAGAAATTTATAGCCTTTGATAAGATTGCGCCAAGAGAAGTGCCTTGTGAGTTTTAATGGGAGAACAAAAAGAGATTTTTGATGTTCCTCATTACTGGTTCTCCACTTGTGATGGAGATAAAATACAGTAGAGTGCTTTCTCCTCTTGTGTATGTGTAAGGGCTCTTCTGCCTTTCATACCTGGCAGAATTGTGTGGCCCTCTTCACATTCGTATGAATGGCAATTGCCTCGTAAATGTGACTGCTGTGAATGGGTGAATAGTCTGTCGTCTCTTGTTTTGTCCTTTGTCTTTATGTTTGATTCACTTTTACCCTCTATGGAAGAGCCTTAATTTAGAGCTGAGAAAACAGTAGTGATGCTCCAGTGCGCTATAGACCTAGTGGCAGGTTTTGTTTCATTTTGATGTTCTTTATGTTTTGATGGATGTACTGAACAGCAGAAGCTATTTTAATCAAAACAAAATTTCAGCGAGAGCATGACTTACAAGTAGTGGTTTTGACAGAGTCACCCAAGTTTCACTTACACATTTGGAAATTACTTCCATGATTTAACTGTAAAGGGCGAGTAAATCATGTCCCTTTAAGAGTTAGGGAAAAAGGAGCGTTTTTCAGGATCTTTAGTTCTGCTACTGAGTCATTGTATCATCTTGGCTAATTAATTTCACCTTTTACATGCTTCAGGATTCCCATCTGTGAATGAACTAATGACACCTACTTGCAGGCAGTATTGTGAAGATTAAACAATTGACATTATTGAAGTGGCTTGAGGTGCAAGTCCTGACGTAAGTACAAAACATTATCACTGATGCTTCCTAATTAATCAGCTCACAGTAGCCAGCATGTGGTAATCATATTGGTCTAGAGCAAACAAACACTGAATTGGATTAGATTTAAAATCTGTGGGGGTATTTTTTAGATTTCTGGTTTTACATGTTATTTGAAGACTGTTATACAGTGAGTATAAGAATCTCCCTCCCTCCCGTGGCACCTACAGGTGTGGTGGGGTTGACGAAGGAGAAATATGTGATCCAAGTGTTATATGTATATTATATGTATAGCCCTGGCATGCTTTATTGAGGATATGGAAAGGCAACTTTGGGTAGCAATTTTCTTGCCTCTGCTGGTGTAACATCGTTAACACTTTAAAATGCGATGTCCTTGTTTAATCGGGATGAAAATGTTAGCGTTATAAAGAAGCACTGATCTAGCCTGTGCACGTGGCTGGGAATTACTGAACAGAGCTTTTCCTGCGTGAAGGAGGATGGGGGGAGTGATGTCTTACACCACGAAGCATCGGAAGGGAACTGATGTTGTGAAATTGCTCGTAATTTATGTGGATAATAAGATCTATTCTTACTACTCATGGCTGGGATGCTCTTTGCATAATGATGTGACTACAGCTGTGCGGGTCTCAGACCACATGTTTTAAAGTGGCAAGAGTAGCTGGAAACAGTGGAATTTGTCAGAGCTTTGCTGTAATTAAATACTACCTAATTTTTCATAATGTTGAATACACAGTTGACAATAAGGTGAGTGTAGCTGCTGTCTGTACCGCTTTCCAGAGACCAGTCACATTCCTAAATAACTTGCTACACTTCTTGTTGTTGGAATCATAAGTCACAAGATATTTTTTCAGAATTTTTTGCAACTGTTGCACAAGTGCAGGAGGGAGGTTTAAAGCTTCAAAACATTCATATTTCTTTCCCCTTATGTCACTTCTTTAAAAAAAAAGAAGTCAATCACATGCAATTATGGAACTGCTTCATGTTTGACGCAGTTGAAGATTTTTTCAGGCCACAAAAATGTAACTTTCTATGAGTAATCTGCATTAAAAACCCACTCCAGCAGAAAATGTCCTCAGTCTTGGGAGTCACATGGCTCCTGGAAAGCTCTTTCTTGGCTGTGCAGGAGGTCGGTCTTTTCAGGAGAGAGTCTATGCACAAACGTGCAGCGCTGCTAACGAGAGGAATTTCACACTTCTTCCCCTGCCACAAGCTCTCTGGTCACCCTCCCAACTGCTGCCTCTGAAGCCTTTTGGTATCAGATGTTGTAATGGATGCTGGGCCACTACTGAGCTGGTGTAGCAAAGCACTGACTCTAGGTATAGAGATGGCTTCCAGAAGGTAGGGTCACCCACTCCGCAAAAATAAAAAGTAATTAAAAGTCAGGTCTCCTGTTTGAGCGTGTCTCTGTGGTACAGCTGCCCTTCCTTTCCCCAGTAGTGCTGTTCAAGCCAAATGCCTCTTTCGTCACTGCTCTGGCTGAGCAGCAAAGTTGTCTGTTGATAGTAGCAGGCTTCACTCCTTCCCCAGCTAACTGGGAGTCAGACAGCCAAAGAATGGCCCAGCCAAAACTAGGATATGCTTAATGCACCATCCGCTGGTGTTGCTCCCATAAGCCTAATTATCTGACTTCTGGGTCAGACAATGTCTCATTGTGTGGCCCTTGGCAGCTACGGGACGCCTAATGCTGCATGAATGTCCTAATGCGGAGTTTGATGGCTGTGACCGAGGCTGCCGTTCCATGCTGGAATTGAAAACATCCGTGTAGTTTCCATAGAAAACCAGGTCAATGGTGCTTCCATAAAGCATTAGCCCCAGGGAAAGCTATTGGTTGCACATTGCCTGTACAAATCCGTGCAGGGTGAGTAGTTTACGGTGCATTTCTCTTTCAGGTAAATGACAATTAAGGAGTCAGATTGATTTAGTCTTTAGTGACCTACTTCAGAATCCTAATTTATTGCAAGCACCATCCCTCATCCATTTATCTCTATCTTTTTGTCCATTTTGTGCATTTAAGAACACTTGTGAGGTATCTCACGAACACTGCAAGCACAGTGAATACAATTTTCTATTGGTAGGTTAAAAAAAATCACTTTATGTTTTCTTTGACTGTAAAATTTTAGGTAGAACTATCCTATCTTTACAACACTTCCTGTAAAAACCTGCTTTTTTTACAGGCAAAAGCAAGGTATGAATGTAAAAGGCAATTCATTGCAGATGAAGGCTGTTATATGCTTGTTCATTTATTTCAAAGGAGAATGTATAACTAATTACATTTTAATTAAATCTCTAACGTCAATAGCTGTTTTTAAGGGATCTTTTTAAGCTACATTTATTTTTAGTATTGTTTAAGATTGTCTTTCTTTGCATGCATCTCCGTTCATGCATTATTGCCTTTTGAAAGTTTCCCCTCTTTAAAAGCATCAGCTACCTCTGGCATATATTAAAGGATAAGCGCTGGTAAAATCTGTTTTTTAAGATTCTGGCTGTGACTTTTCTAAGTAGAGAGCAAAAAGATGTGACACCACCCAAATGCCCTTTGTTCTCCCAGTTCCCAACCCCAAATTGCTGAGGAGGGTTTTCAGCTGACCCTGGTTGATGCTGGCTGGCTGTTATCAGTTCCTCTACAGTGCAGCTGTTAATTACAGTAATAGCACAACTATCTCCTCAGACCCAGTGAGCCACACTGATTTAATCCTTTCCCCCCTACATCGTCAGCAGTAGCGAGCATCCTTTAACTCGTAAAGAAAACACAATCCAGCCTCTTCTCACATGAGTCAAACGTAGGGCTCCATGTATCAGGCTTGGTCCTGTTGACTCTCCTGAGCTCACGTCAGCCCATAAAGCTTCAGGTGTCATTGCAACACTAAGAATAGTGTTCTTGGTTTGTCCTTTCCAGCCTGGATCATCCAGAAGCCAAGAGGAAACACAAAGGAGTCTCTGCTCAGCCTGTAGAAGCTTGGAAGCTGACACAGGACGCGGCAGAGCCTGCTGTCCCTAAGCTGCTGTGGGACATCAAGGTGAGCTCTGTGCTGGGGTCACAGCCAAGCCAGGGACACTGTCCCTGACCCAGCCAGACCCAGATCTATTGCTCGTGGTCTCTGCTTCAAGGGGACACGGCTCTGCTCTGCAGCTACTCACCTCTGCCGGCACACGCCCGGCAGCCCTGGCTGTGCCTGGGTGGAGGAAGGAGCAGAGCTGCTCCCTGCACTTTGGCTTAGCCCCTCCAGCACCCTGCGGTATGGCTGTGGTATCACTGGACCTCTCTCATCCATCATCATCCATTCAGGGGCATCTTCCAGCCCTGCAAAGGAGTTAGAACACACGCCCTTTCTCTCTGCTCTGGTCAGAGGGGTTGTGTTCATGTTGAGGTGGGTTTGCAGGTCGCCTGTGTCCGGCTGATGGCAAGCTGCTGTGTCCCTGCACTTGCTGGGCTTCCTGCAGTTACGGGATTAACCCCCATCAAAGATACTCTCTGTAGTCTCCTCTGCTCCTCTTATCACCTCTCCCCATGCTGAACTGGATGTTTTTACCTGATTCAGAGTTTTAAGCACTGCAGAAAAGAGGGGAATAATTGAGACCTGATTCCTGTGTTGCTGTACAGGAATATGTCGCTAATATGAGTTTACTCTCGAGGCTCTGATTTTCTGTAAACATCAAAACCCAGGAATTGTGAGGGCCCTGTGTCTCAGTTTTGGAAGGTAGTTCCATTATAGGTTGGAATGCCAGTGCATTTGCTAAAATTGCATAAACAATAAGTAAGAATTCATTGTCTCTTTCAGGAAACTAGCCAAGGGGCTCAGGAAAACTTGACGTCTGAGGCTAAGGTAATAATTGATGTATTGGCAGTAAAATAATGGAAAACCAGCAAAATCAGTAAATCTTCTAGTTAACACCTGCAAATGCATGGTGATTATGTTTGCCACTGATAAGTGGAGATTTGTGAGACCCATGGTTTGCAAGAGCAGAACGGACCCTTCGTATATTACTGTTAAATTTCTCTCTTTATAAGTGCACTGCATCAATTTTGATCTCATGTAAGTGTTAATGCTTACATCACTGCAATTGCACATATCTGCAGTCAGTGTGTTTGGAGAAAATCAGACCTATTTGGTCAGATTCCTTAGAGAAGGAGTCTCAGAAAGCAGAGCAAATTCACCCAGGTGGTATGAATTATCCCTTGACTGACGCTGCTGTCAATGAAAGCTGAATCTGACTGGCTTAGCACCATGATTTGAACAGTAATTTTGATGAAAGATGCCACAGCTCTCCTACAGCAAAAATTTCTTTATTTCAATAGTGTAAAATGACCAGAAATACTTCATTTCTTCAGCGTGGTGAGGGACGCTCCTGTGTCCACTCTGGATGGATGGGTTGGCTGTTCTTGGAGCAGCAGACAGCTCAAACTGTTCTAATGAATTGATGGGGTAACTGAACCTAAAAACCATCCTTGGGTCACTTGCAAGTGTTTCCGAGAATGTCATACCGAGGAAAAGCACTTGCTGTGGTCTTGTGGGACATACACAGGACGGAGAGTTAGAGTTGGGCTTGCAGCTGTGCCTTCTGATGGGAATAAATCATGGGATTTCTCCTCTCAATTTAGTTATTAAACAGGGAAATAGTCTCGGCTTGTTGTATTAGGGTGCTGTGAAGATAAGTTCACTTCCATTAAAACGTGCTTAAATTTCTGGATTGGAGAACATAACAGAAAAGCAAAGCATCTTGTTATGTTAGACGCTGTGGAATTAGCAAGCATGGTTGATCCCTGGTGTTCAATAATAATTTCTCTGTCCTGGGACAGAGAAACAGAGCCAGTGAGAAACCTGCCACAGCGAGGCTGGCAGTGGCTGCAGTGAAACAACATTTTGATTTGTTGATCTCTCAGAACTTTGCTTAATGTGTTAGTATTTCTTCTTGTTAGGGCTGATTGAATCGCATAAAACTGAATTCCAGGAGCTGAATAGCTACACAGCATTGTATTAAGAGACATACCAATCACTCCAGGATTGCTTTCCTGATGTCAACAACACGCGCTGCATACCAACATCCACACTGTACCAGGGATGCTCTTCTGTGTGTCTGGAAAACTGCCTGGCAATTTGTGCGAGATGAGCATATCTTGCATGCTGGGTTATTGAAAAGTTGAGTAACTTGGCTAGTGTTATTTTCAGTAATATTTACCTGCAGACTCTGCATATTGACTTTTAGACCTGCTGTCGTGTTGGGTTACTATTACTATCAGATAGTAATTGCAAAATTCTTTGTGTGTGTGTATTTTCATAGGTAACACTAATTTAGCAGCGAGTCATGTGGAAAGCTCCTGTATTTTTTTTATCCAACCTCTCTCCTACCTCTCACCTCTCAGGTCATGGCAGTGCACAGTGGAGCTGCAGCAGATGAACTGTGCAGAGACGGTGAGGATTTGCGCCGATGCATTGAAGCGTTCAGAGTGTCAAAGTCCTGGTGAATCCTACGCTACCTGAGCCAATGCGTTCTTTCTTTTCGACCTCAGTAGATCCAGGATTTTCTGGCCATGTACGTTTGCTGCCTGGACAGCAGGTAAACGTTTCTTTGCCTGTGTGATCACACACACAAGGCTTCACGGCTCAGGTGTGCTCAGTGGGGCTGATAACTTGGGGAACGTGTGTTGTCTCCTTCAGAAACATGCTTTTCCTGTTGTGAAGGCTGTTCAAGTAATCTGTGTACAATAGCGTGAGCTGAAAGAAAAAGGGGACCTGTGCCCTTTGAAGAAGCTCCTCCAGATTCTTTTCTGTCTCTCTTCAGTGTGGTACACCACTATTTATGTTCTCTTTAATCTCTTTTTTTCGCCTGCTCGCCCCTTTCTTTCAGGCAGTTAGAGTCTGGTCTTGCTGGTGGATATGTTTTCTTTTCAATGCGTTACTGGATTTTTTTGGTTCTGGTGGAAGTCAGGCTGTCTCACAGTGGCTCCTCTTTGCATTAGACCCCGTCAGGTCTCTCCTGCACTGATGCACTTATTAAAAACTTAGTTATTTATTAATTTCCTCTTCGCTATCTTTAGGTATATGCCTGGACTTGGAAATGATCAGTCATGTTTTTTTCATGTTGCTTCGCTCCTTTTGTTCTCGTATATCAGTATGGAAAACCATGGTGTTGCTACAGGACTCACCACTGGAAACCAATATTTTCAACCCGTTTATCTGTATGAACTGTTTTTCTGTATTATCTTTTCTGAATAAAAGCCGCTAAGGTTGAAGAATCCAGGCCCTTTCTTTTTGCCTTACTGAGTTAGTAAAATACAGCAAAACTTCTTCATTTACAGACCTGACTGGTTAACCTGACTTTTTCTCATTGCTATAGGAATGTTTACAAAAACTACTCCATTTCAAATTATTGCTTGGATTATTGTACAGAGACCAGACTGTAGAGTGTGGAGGGCAAAGTGGGCTGGAGGAATTTCTCCTCCTTTGCTGCATCACATAACCAGCTGAAGGAAAGCTAGATTTTTTAGTGGGAAACGGCCAACAACACCAGAGAGAAAAAGCCAAGCCACAGATAAGCACGGACTTATCTCAAGACACACAACTACCTCAGCGTGTCGAGCACTTGCATGCACAAAGTGAGAAGTGAAAGACAGGGAAGGCAACTCTATGGAATAAAGGGTTGAATCCAGACGTTCCAGTCACACAGTGAGATGTGGTTTATTCCAGGGAAATGAGCATTTGCAATCACCTGGATCATCTGCTGGTACCTATCTAGCAGGTGCTGCTAAAGCTTCTGAATTCAAATAGTTTAATTTTGAGGGAAAACCTACCACTACAAACCAGTCTGGAGACACTCTTCGGCATGCAAATAGGAAAGGGGGAGGCTTGCTTTAGAAGCACAAATGTAACAGACGTAGCAAAACGGAGGAAAATGAAGGTATGCTGAGAAAGCAGCATAGAGGAGGGAAAAGCCAAATGTCAGACAGAGGCAGAGGAAAGGCCTTTTTGGAGAAGTCACAGAAATATAGTGGTTGTACTGAGAACCACTAGCAGTGCCATCTAAAAGCTGCTTGGCTATTGGAAATTAGGGGGAAATTACTTATCAGATCAGTCAGTGCTTTAGATGGCACAAAAATAGGCAATTTCCACCTAGTAAGTTTAATTTGCTTTCCTCTTTTTTTTTTTTTTTTTTAAAAGTGTAAAATTTGATTAGAGTGCAGGCAATTCCTTAGGTTTTGAAGAGAACGGATGCAAGGCAGCGCTGGGGCATGGCACATGTACATTTTTGCAGGTGTCGTAATCATTAACAAGGGGCTGTTCACAATGCAAGTTATCACCTGGTAATATAAATGTGATCTGAATCGAGAGGCACAGCGCAATCACACTTCTGTCAAATTAGCCGGGATGAATGATGCAAAGTTGATGCAGCTTTATGTTTTCAGATGAGCTTTATGCTTGCTGGGGGAGGATGGCTGATGGTGAGCCAGACAAGGTTTGCAGCTGATCTGGTGTGAAGTCTTCCAGTACAGAGTTACCCCATTAAAAAATTTAAAACAAGTCTGTGAAGGCAAAGTGAATTTACACTGGCCCAGTGCTTCCCATCCAGCGGTCACAATATTGTGTAAATACCATAAAAGCAGATTTATCTTCTCAGTTTGCCAGCACAGCTGCCTGCGGTTCGGTTTTCCCAGGCGTGAGCCCCTGGTGACCCCAGCCTGAGCAGAGCAGGAGCCCGGCACGCTGAGGGCAGCCTGGCAGGTACCGTGAATGCATGCGAGGGGCGTGGGCTGGCTGTGGCTGTGTGGGGAGAGCCTCAGATTGCACTTCCAGCTTTATTGTGGGGAAGCGATGGGTTTGGGGCTGGGTTTTTTTTTTAACATAACTGTATGCAAGTTAATTCAGAAAAGATACCTGCAGATGTTTCCAGTACAACAAGCTAGAGAAGAATGAGCTCACCTGAAATGGCAGGTTAATATCTGAGTTAATGTTAAAGCTGGTTGCCTTCCCTGCAGCTATCTGTTAAATCCCTGCTGGTTTCCAAACAGGCTTTAAAGTCTCCCTCCAGCTCTGTCTGCCGTGTCTGCCTCCTCCTGGAAACCTCTGGCTCGGAAAGGGGCTTCTCCCCCTCCCCACCTCCTTTATCTGCCTCACACGTTCACGCTGTCCTTTTCTCCAGACTGCTCCTGTATGTTGCAGCTGCATTTGCCCCCCTAGTAATTAATGTGGCAACATACACACGGTAACAAGACAACTGACTGTCCCACATAAATCACATGCAAATAGGAAACTGATGGTCACACAAATATTTGTGGATGGGGCCAGGTGAGAAGAGACTGGAATACTTACAGGGTCGGAGGGTGGCTCTGCATTGGTTTCGTTACTGTAGTTTGCTTTCACTTGAATGATGACTTTCCAGGGCCTGCTACATGAAAAGTTCTTGTCTGACTGCAGCTGGTCACTCCAAGACTGGAACCAATACCAGTCATACCCGAGATGGGTGAAGATGGCCAACGACATCTCCAGTGGCTGTTTGCTAAGAGAGGCATCATCACCAGCCTGTGTCGTAGCTGTTCCACATCCCACTGGGAGGGGGGTGGTGCGGCATCCCAGGAACTGTCTGGGAATTGCTGGGGGAGTCTTGAATTTATGGACTCACAACTCTTTAGGGTGTAGCATCAGTTAGAGAGGCTGCCTCATAATTTTAATCTCTGCTGGGGTTGAAGGGGTTTCTTAAAATCAAGAAGCCTCTGGTAGCTCGGGCTAGAGGTGCTTTTTCCTCTCCCTGTGAGCAGTAACAGCTTTGCTGCTGGCTAGTGAGGTTTGCTGCCAGTACAGCTACACCCATGGCTGTAAACGGGTCTCAGGTTGGCTCACACCTTGCCATCATTTGGTTTTACCTTAACACAGATTGTTTTTTCAGTTCTGACTAGCAGAAGCTATGAAAAAAATCAGATTAATGGTGTGTTTCTCATGGTATCGGTTTCACTTGGTATGATATCATTTCCCCCTTTAACAAAATGGATTGCTGAAAGATGTATGAGAACAGGTGAACATTTTCTGCCTGAACAACTATACTGGGAACTATACATTTTGCATAGGTCTGCTGTGTCTGCAGCTCAGAGAGCTGAAAAGGAGAGTCATAGGCACTGTAGTAAGTTAATAGTGCAAGGGCAGAGAGGGGCTTAGAGCAGAGCATTTCCTTGGCTGCATGTGAACAAAACTTTTTCTCTGGACACCCACAGGGAGTGGAGAGAAAGGACTTTTCCCCATCACAACTGAGCTGGCACTTGCCCTCTCCCCTGGCTCTTCAGGGTGCCTGGGTACCAATTTCTGATCCTTTGAATTGCATGGAAGCCAGTCCCAGAGCTGAGGGAATGGATATCCCACGTGGGAACACCAAGCCTGGTGTGTTATTCTCCATTCTCTCAAAAGTGGAAAGTCATTAAAAGTAAAGATGATGGATAAATTATGTATAATCAACGACTAGATTTAAGTGGGTTCAACTGTGAAGTAGCAAAGGGGTAGAGAGGCTAATTTCCTTATAATAGATGGCTCAACTTAAATTTGGTCATCAGAAGAAGGTAATATGTGTTTAGTGGAATAAGGAAACATCACTGCTAAAAAGTAGAGCGTTAATTTTAGTTGGTTTTCCCCAATTTTAATATTTGTGTTGGGAAAGGTAGGTCTCCTTTCTCTATAAAAGACAATTTAGAACAAATAGAGAAGTTAGAAATATTGGAACAGGATTTTAAAGCCCCAAGCGTGGCCCTGATGCCCTGTTTCTCTGGGGTTTCTCCTCTCAGGCTCTGTCAGTCCGGAACCAAAAGGGACCGTGAGCCGCTGCGATCCCCTCCTGCAGCACAGCGGGCTGGCGGAGTCCCCGAGGAAAGCTGCTCCTCTCGGATTCCTCCTGAGGTGCTTTCCAGGCTGCTCATGCTTCATTACTGACAGGAGTAACTGAGCAGGTGATCTTCTGTTGCCGCAGCTTTGGTCAAACTGTTCCATATGTGGTTTGTTAAAAGATATTTAACACAATCATTGTTGTCTTTTTTTTTTTTTTCCCCCAAAAAAAAGCAATGACTGCAAAAGAAATTTCTCCTTACAGTTCCTCCTAGGATGGATAACCCAGGTGTCTGTCTGTCACATGGCTGCTCTTGTTCAACTCTATAAGAGGAAAATGGGAAATTGTGGCAAAGGTGGCAGCTGCTTGGGGGTGTTGGTCTCTTTTCTTTGTTAGCTGAGAGTTAGGGAGCATGTCCAGTGGTTGCTTTCTCTTGCTTTCATCTTCTTCATGTCAGAAGAAATAACTGCAGGGCAGGGAATTGATAGAGCAAGTCTTAGCCACTTTGTTTTGGTACTGGCTTCCAAACTGCTTTTTTTCTCCCAGAAGAATACACTGGTCACTGGTGACAATAACTGAGCTGTAAGAAGACAGCTTCTTACACCCATCTGCTGAGCAGTACCTTGCAGACCCATTTCTGGGGGTCTACTTGGCACTAGAAGTGTTCAGCCATATGGAATGAAAAAGAATTCTGTAAGAACAATCTAGGCTTGCCTATTAATCTACAGATGAGCCTTTAAACTGATGTTCAAACCTCATTATCTGCCCTATCTGAGGTGAAAAGAAGTTGCCCGAGTAAGATACCAGAATCCATTCAGTTGCGTTTTCAGTTTCTTTGTTGGAAACAGGGCTTTTCCTTTCCCTCTCCAGGGAGCGCGTGTCCCTCCTCCCGTTGGAGCAGGTCGGCACTGACGTCTGTGCAAACGTTCTTGCTCTGGTTTCCCCACTGGGAGATTTATGGCCTTGCTGCCCACACTGCCTCTCTAGAAACCATCTTTCCTTCAAAAATCCCTTCACTGTGAGTGGTGCCAGGAAAGAGCCTGACCTTGTCCTACCTTCTCTCAGCCAAATCTGGCTGCTGGCGGAGGGACTCTCCGTATGGTTCAGCTTTTGGCATTTCTGTCTGTTCTTCCCAGATAAGCTGACTGGGACCCTGCTTGGCCATGGTTACGCTTACGCTGTACATAATCACGTGACCACAAGTGAAAAGCCAGTAAAAGTGAAATTTCTGGAGCAGGCACTTAGCTAGGCTCTGGTAGATCTGCTTTCAGGTCCCAGATCTGCTACAACCATCATCTGTAATTTTATACAGGTCACTTAACGCCTCTGTGTCTCCCTTTCTAGCCTGGTCATTGGAGGGAGCAGTGGTGCTGCTTTGTCCGATGGCTGTGCTTTCTGTTGTCCATCCTTTGGAGCAGGGCTCCTCTTTGTTTCCGAGTATGGTGAGAGGGTCTCGCTTCAGGTCTGTGCAGTCTCCAGTAATGGTGACACAGACAGTCCGTTGACTGAAACAGAAACAATATTCAAACAATATGCCTGTGAGGTTTTTCTCTTCACTGGATTTTATTACGATGTATTCTGTGTTTGATTTACTTTATACATCTAGGAATGTTTATTTAGCTTATTGATGACATCATGGTTTTCTTAGAAAATCAGGGCATGGTTCTGAGTGGTCAGATGGATAATGTCTTTATTCTCACTGCTTCTCATGTAATAATCTGTGGCCTTTACAAATACCTACTTTGGGCATTGAATGTATTAAAATTCTTGCAGTTTTTCCTCTCTCAGATATGATGAAATACCTAACCCCCAGCTGGCTGGATTCAGACCGCCTGTTTGGGCTGTGACAGCCACGTTACTCCACGCTCAATGCCACTGCGACTGCCAGACACTCAGCATGAGTAAGAGAATCTAGTTAAAGCAATAGCATGCACTTTATTTTTCCCTTCCAGAGGTTATATCTGGTGACTGTGTGACTTGAACAATGAGACTAACCTCAGTTTTGCAGTAACAAAGCAGCTATGAGTTTTCTGGGTAAAGTATATTTTGACTGACATACAAGTAGCTGTAGCTTTGCTGCACAATGGAGAAAATGACTTAATTTAACAGCTTTCTATGCCAAGAAAGAAATAAAACTGTTCTGAGGGTACTGAAGATTTTTTTCCTCTTTTAATTTTAAAGCTAAAAGAAAAAGCAGTTGCCATATAAGTCCAAGTCGATGGAATATATAAATCTTTAAAAAGGTTTCATAAAGTAATAATGACTTTAGTATATGTACCAAATGAGATTAAAGAGCTACATTTGGTTCTAATACAGAGTTTCACATTCAAAGGACCATCAGTTTCCTGTTTAAAATCTACTTATATTGAACCAAATGGAGTTCAAACATAATGCCATTGTATTTCAGACATTTATCTCAATTTAAAACAGCTGAAAAACATTAATAACAGAGCAAGGAGATGTGGAGGTAAAGGCATTTCTCTCTTCCTTCTCTGCTTTTTAAAATAATGAACTCAGTTATAACACACTCCTGCTTACACTGCTCTGCCACTCCTGTAAGAGACGAGTGCCTGGTGTCAGCCCCATTGAACCCACAAGAAGAGTCGTCTTTTTGAAAGGGACATGAGTGAAACTTGCTTCACAAAGTGTCTGTTTCTGAACAGGTGGGTTAAACAATGATTTATTGGGGCAGTTTTTTTGCCCAGATCATCTTCACATAACATTTCCAACACAGACACACTAAGCTGAAACACACTGGCGTGNGGCTTGCCTATTAATCTACAGATGAGCCTTTAAACTGATGTTCAAACCTCATTATCTGCCCTATCTGAGGTGAAAAGAAGTTGCCCGAGTAAGATACCAGAATCCATTCAGTTGTGTTTTCAGTTTCTTTGTTGGAAGCAGGGCTTTTCCTTTCCTTCTCCAGGGAGCGCGTGTCCCTCCTCCCGCTGGAGCAGGTCGGCACTGACGTCTGTGCAAACGTTCTTGCACTGGTTTCCCCACTGGGAGATTTATGGCCTTGCTGCCCACACTGCCTCTCTAGAAACCATCTTTCCTTCAAAATCCCTTCACTGTGAGTGGTGCCAGGAAAGAGCCTGACCTTGTCCTACCTTCTCTCAGCCAAATCTGGCTGCTGGCGGAGGGACTCTCCGTATGGTTCAGCTTTTGGCATTTCTGTCTGTTCTTCCCAGATAAGCTGACTGGGACCCTGCTTGGCCATGGCACGATTTACGCTGTACATAATCACATGAGAAAAACCACAAGTGAAAAGCCAGTAAAAGTGAAATTTCTGGAGCAGGCACTTAGCTAGGCTCTGGTAGATCTGCTTTCAGGTCCCAGATCTGCTACAACCATCATCTGTAATTTTATACAGGTCACTTAACGCCTCTGTGTCTCCCTTTCTAGCCTGGTCATTGGAGGGAGCAGTGGTGCTGCTTTGTCCGATGGCTGTGCTTTCTGTTGTCCATCCTTTGGAGCAGGGCTCCTCTTTGTTTCCGAGTATGGTGAGAGGGTCTCGCTTCAGGTCTGTGCAGTCTCCAGTAATGGTGACACAGACAGTCCGTTGACTGAAACAGAAACAATATTCAAACAATATGCCTGTGAGGTTTTTCTCTTCACTGGATTTTATTACGATGTATTCTGTGTTTGATTTACTTTATACATCTAGGAATGTTTATTTAGCTTATTGATGACATCATGGTTTTCTTAGAAAATCAGGGCATGGTTCTGAGTGGTCAGATGGATAATGTCTTTATTCTCACTGCTTCTCATGTAATAATCTGTGGCCTTTACAAATACCTACTTTGGGCATTGAATGTATTAAAATTCTTGCAGTTTTTCCTCTCTCAGATATGATGAAATACCTAACCCCCAGCTGGCTGGATTCAGACCGCCTGTTTGGGCTGTGACAGCCACGTTACTCCACGCTCAATGCCACTGCGACTGCCAGACACTCAGCATGAGTAAGAGAATCTAGTTAAAGCAGTAGCATGCACTTTATTTTTCCCTTCCAGAGGTTATATCTGGTGACTGTGTGACTTGAACAATGAGACTAACCTCAGTTTTGCAGTAACAAAGCAGCTATGAGTTTTCTGGGTAAAGTATATTTTGACTGACATACAAGTAGCTGTAGCTTTGCTGCACAATGGAGAAAATGACTTAATTTAACAGCTTTCTNGGACCATCAGTTTCCTGTTTAAAATCTACTTATATTGAACCAAATGGAGTTCAAACATAATGCCATTGTATTTCAGACATTTATCTCAATTTAAAACAGCTGAAAAACATTAATAACAGAGCAAGGAGATGTGGAGGTAAAGGCATTTCTCTCTTCCTTCTCTGCTTTTTAAAATAATGAACTCAGTTATAACACACTCCTGCTTACACTGCTCTGCCACTCCTGTAAGAGACGAGTGCCTGGTGTCAGCCCCATTGAACCCACAAGGAGAGTCGTCTTTTTGAAAGGGCGAAGGACGTGAGTGAAACTTGCTTCACAAAGTGTCTGTTTCTGAACAGGTGGGTTAAACAATGATTTATTGGGGCAGTTTTTTTGCCCAGATCATCTTCACATAACATTTCCAACACAGACACACTAAGCTGAAACACACTGGCGTGAACACTTCCCACTTTTTTGGCTTTGATGCCAGGCTCCTCTTTTGTTCCAGAGAAAATTCTCCCTCTGCCATGACTGTCCTTAAACATATAATGTCACAAATCGTACCACTGTGCCTTTTGCATGTCCTTCGTATGAATTTCACCTTCTCCATTGTAACTCCACAGAGGGATTGTTAATTCTGTGTCAGTTGAGCTTTTCAGAATTGTTCAGCTTCTCAAAGCTCTGAGTTATTGTCTCTCAGGAGGAGATGATGAGTGAAACAAATGCATGATAAGGGCAGTGGAGGTCAGTTTTAGCATAAATACTTGAAATATGCTAATTGGGGCTGGGGCATTCTTGTGCTAGGTGCTGTACAAACACAGAGAAGAGATAAATCCTGCCTCTGAAGGTCTGTAACACAAGTATGCTCTACAATAATTTTCCAGTGAGTTTTCACACCAGAATAAATCACCTCAAAACCTCTTCAGTATGATAAAGGAATCTTCTAGTTTGATGTTCTACTTATGTGGGAACACCTTTTCCCCAAAGACGCCAGATATCCCACCAATCAACGTATCTGTCTAGTGGAATAATGTGAGAATGTAGTTTTTATTATCAGGATCTTCCCAGGGAGCCTTAGGTACTTTGTAGTGCTATATTCTTTGCAGTTCTCAGAATCATGTGCATTAAAGGTTGCTTAACAGCTGGTGAGTCACACAGCTTGTTCTTTGAGCTCGAATGCTCTATTAGGACACATCCACTAGAGGTATTTTAACCTTTGAAAAAATCAATACAAGTGGTTTAAGCATTCTAGGTTTTAAGGAAAAAAAAAACCCACATCAGAAAAAACTAAATAACAACAAGCTGCCTGCATGATGTGTAATAAATTAATCTCTGTTCTTCTGGGTGCATCTTAGGGGTGTAGCATTTGTTAGAGAGCAGCATCTGGTCTAAAAAGTCACTGTCCTTGGGCACCAAGTGAAGCTGAGCCTCTGGAGGAAGTAGAATGTCTTCTGAGTTAAAAATCTCGAGTTCATTTTGCATGTGAGGACAGGAATGGCACTTGGAAGAAGAGTGCTCCCTAATTTCACTGGGGAGTTAGTCCTTTCCCTAAACTATGAAGCATAGTTATTGCAGATAATTGCAAAAATGGGTTACATGGAGCAAGCCACAGTGCTTGACTAAGTAGCCAGAATGAAAGAGGAATTCTGGGGGCAGTATGTATTTCCCTCTAGTTTAAATCTACCTGATGTTAAATGAGTTGAACTAGCCCTGTTTTAGACAAACTTCTTGAGGAAATGAAGTATATGCTCCCACTTTGCTGGTCAGTGCCAGCGCCTCTCCTCTGTGGTATCACTTTTGCTGGAGAAAGGCTGATTTGAATCAAATTTGACTGTGAGATGAAGGGCTGAAGGATATTGCAGTCCTCCTGATCTCATAAGAAGAGGTAGTCCAGCAGAGGGAAAACAAATCAGTGCTCCCTTCAGGGAAAACACTGCAGAATTAGCTCAGTGGCGTTATTAGACACTCGAGAGCCCAGCTCACCATCATGCACACACAAGACATAACTGAAGAAAACCAGATTTCTGAGCTTCTGCCTGTGGAATGATTCCCTTGCATAAAAAGCAAAGTGGTTTGATTTTGCTCTTATGGTATAACCTTGGTGATTTCATTTCTCATTAGGTCTCCTCAGGATAAATAACCCAGCTGTACCAAATCACCAGCCACATATCCTTAACTCCTGGATTTCTCTGCTTTGGTTTCTTTGGCATCAATTTTATCCTGCCTACAAGGTGGAGAGGTCTCAACACACCTCCCATCCTCCGAGCCAGTCGGGTCAGGATGTGGCCACAGCTCTTCCTCTTGCACGGGGCCGAGGGACGCGTTGGTGGCAGGGTTGGGTCGGAGTGGTTTTGGGTCACTGCCTGATGCTGTGGGCAGCGTATGAGCTGTTGGTGAAACCCTGGCCAGGCTGACGTGGGTCAGGATCCTGCTGCAGCCTCTGCATGGTGAGCAGAGGGCAGTGCCCGGGACGTGGCAGTGACAAGCTGCCCCTTTTTCGGACAGGGTCCACAGCTGCCAGGCAGTCCCAGTGTCCCAGGGTTCAGGTACAGCACAGGGTTGCCGTCTCTCTGCTCGGAGTGGAGCCTGGATCTGGTGGAGGAACAGCCGTTTCGCTGTGCCGGAGAACAGGCTGTGCCGACCGCCTTGCCGACGGTGCGTACCGATTGCAACACGCTGTTAAAATTTGTCAGGGTTGCTGTGAGGCAGAGCACAGGGAGAGGAACGCTATTTAGTATGAGGAGAATTTTCTGGTGCTTAATGCCACCAGAATGTCAGAAGAGTTAATGGCAGATGTGGTTGTGAAAATGTTCTGTATTTTTAGACAACCTTTAATTAAGACACTTTGTATGTAGCAGCAACCAAATAATATGCTGCCACTTGAAAGCTGTCAGAAGGGAAAAAGTGTACAAAGCTTCTAAATGCAGCCCTCTTTATTTTTATCTGAAAGTGAATTAGGAAACCTTTCCAGTAACAATAGCTGTCCTTTCACATGAAATGATTTATTTAATGCACACTGTAAATACTTTGGGCATCTATATGGATTTATACTTAACCTCTTTCACTTCATGTTGTTTAATCTAGCCTCATATTAAAAAGATTACATCTGAAAGCTCGATGGGTTTTGTGATCCCAGCCTTTTCTTCTGAGACTAATGTTTTATATAATTATTTTGATACAGCAGATTTTTTTCATCCTTTCATAAACCTTTGTAAGGGGTGAATAGGCATTTCAGGGTTTTCATTTGGATTAAATTAAGACAAAACAAACATACAGAGTACAATTCCATGTTGAGCTTGAAGGTGCCGTTATTCATAGATTATTTATTTGCCTATAGGGTTGAAAAGATGCTAACATGACAGAGGATTTTCTAATAAAGCAATATTTCTTACTTTGATATAGCAGAGATATAAAATTTGTCACATAAGCTCAGGCTTGGATGGAAAGTGGTGAGGGTTCAGTAAACCAAGATACAAAGCATCTGAAAGAACTCTGTCAGCACCATTTTGACATTCCTAGAATTTTGATACCCATCACTGTTAGGATAAACACACAGCAAGCAGCAATTAGATTATTAGTTAACCAATACTGTTATGCACATTTACAGAATTAAATTGGTTAATGGATCTAAACCATTCCCAGGCTGGGCTTGCAGGCTGCCGTTTGCGGTACGCAGCAGGATGGTCATGTGCCTGGCAGCATAGTGGCATGAACAATACCCATCCGGGCACAATTTTTAAGAATTGCAACAGCAATAAGTCTTCTGTGTGCAGGTGGATATTCATTTACAGACTCACTCTGTTACCCATGGAATGACAAAATCTCTATCAGGCCCAAAGCACCCCAGCACAGTTTTGCCTTCTCCAGGGCTGCTTGTATTGAGCTGAAAGCACACAGGAGTGGAAATGATGGCAGGTGTGCTTGTTTGCTGGTTTCTCAATTCTGTTTCAGCATGTCTCCTTCATTCTCTGTGTTTTGCTAATTTTGTTGTTGGTATGTGCTTTGATATGCTAATGTGCAGGGAGAGTTTGCAGCAGTTGCACAGGGGGGGACAATGTCTCATCTTCACGGCTCATCAGGATGTTCCTACAAGTCCACACCACTGTGCATCACAGCTAAGGAACGCTGTCCTGCTTTCTGCTGCGTGCCTGTCACCAGCTCATTGATGCCTCTTGTAACAACCTGCTGCTTACTGAAGTTAGAGCATCTATATAATGCAATACAAGTAAAAAAACCCTAATAAATAATAATACTAATAAATAAAAATACTAATAAAATACAGTGGTAATGCTGAGGGAAATTTATCTTGGGTTTTCAGGTTCTAGCTCTTCTAAGCTTGGGTGCAAAAGCTCACTGAAATGGTCTCTGATGGTAAGAAAAGAGATGAGTGTCTACAGGTTTTTCAAGAACAGAAGGGCTGCGGTATGTGCAGGTCGATTTGCCCCTGTGTATACGGCTGTGGATTGGTTTTGGTAGTGTCCTGCAGGAGAACACACAAAAAGGCAACACACAAACACATCACTGCTTTGTAGTGGATTGGAAAGCAGAAGAGGAAGAAAAGGGAGGATCCATTTCTCATGTTATTTTTCAGAGAGTCTCTGCTAATGCCTCTGGGAATGGTGCCACATATCTCAAATATCAGCATCTGAACCAAATCTGATGTCTTTGCCCACACTGAATAGCACTCTATTCTGCTCGTAGACCTACAAAAGTGCTTGAAAGCTGTTAGTCACAAAAATGCTGCCTCCCAAAATAGTACTTTAGGCAGTGATATACTAGAGCCAGAAATCGATGGGATTAATAGTAGTGCAGGTGATAAAGGTTGTTGCCAGAGGCATGAGAATTTGTCCCTGAAAGGCTCTTTTTGAGGACCCTGTATTGGTGGTTAACAGCATTCAAGTGAATGTTATTTCAGAAAGAGAAATTTTGCACTGAAGGTAATGCCTTCTGTTGGACTGGATCATACAGTAAAAATCCATGGCCACAGCTGCATGCGCACAAGCCCTTCTTCAGGGCTGATGCTTCAACCCTAAACAAAAAAAGAATCAATTTATAAAGTACAGTACTTTTATTTCAGTGGCAAACTACCCAAGCTGCTCTTAGCATTGGTGTGCCTGCACTCAGAGGCACTCCGGTTCCCCTTGCCAGCACAGCTCCATCAAAATCCATCCCGTAAGAACGACTGGTGTAAGGAAAGGGCAGGGAAAATACACATGCATCAAAACTGGAACAAAGAGACACTGTCCCTGCCAGGTTTGTTAAAAATACAATAATAGAGCTGTCATGGTCCTGGGTTGATAATGAAGCATGATGGATGGAGATACCTACATTAGTTTTCAGTGGAGGTGAATAGTGGAGACCAGCTCCTGATCTGTTCCTTTAGTGCAACCGAGGGGTGTGTCTGCTCCAGTGACTGCCTCAGACATGTATTCATGAGCTATAACAGAGATATTTTGACAATGAGTTCACTGCAGCTGTAAAACCCACTCAAGAAACCGGCTGAAAACTCTGATGATTAACTTGTGCTAAGTTGTTACCATCAGTTTCAGAGCTGGTTTCAAACCAGCTTTGATAACATCTCTGGGAGTTGCAAGTGTGCAGGTGTATGCCTAGTTTGAGTTGTTACTAGTTACGCATTTATCTACATAGCATTATAAATGCAGGTATTTGTCCCATTGTCACCTGAGCTGTGAGCACAGAGGTAAAGGAAAGAGGAGTTGGTTGGTCACAGTTTGGATTTTGGCTTCTCTAACCAGCAGACAGTCAAATCGCTTCTCAGAAGGCAGCATCTGCTTCAGCACACTCAATTACCTAGTTAAAAATGCCTCGCAAGCTAGCAGGCAAGTCTAGCCTGGTGGTAATGAATAAAGAAGCTGTTTAGGCTATTTTTCAGTATTTGTTCAACATCACAGAGTGCTCATGCTTGACTCTAATTGCTTTTGATGCAGCTGGGTATCAAAGGGCTGTGTGGCAGGTGAAGGTGATCACCAGAAGCCCCATGGCTTGATGGGCTCCAGCTGGGAACCCACTAACGAGCCTATGAAGGGATCAGGTCCCCCCAGTGCTTCCTGGGTGGGTGGTATAGTTGTAGGGTGGGGTTCTTTTTTTCTTTTCTTGCCTTCCCCACCTCCACCTCCTTTCCTTTTCTTCTTCCTTCCTCTCAGGGCTGTATGGTTCAGCTGGGTTTAAAAGTGATTTGGCATGATCTTTATGCTTTTATCCAGGCTGCAGCATACATCTGAGGACATGCTTTTTAGTTGCTCTTTATTCTTATCTCCAGGAATTTTTTTCTTCAAAGAGGTTCTGATTTTTCTGGCAGGACGTGGCTATTGTAGCAGCAGAGGGCTGTGGGTCCTCACCAAGAAATAAATGTCAACCCTTTGCCACGAGGCAGTGCATCTACATCTGCAGTGCGTCTGATGTGTGGTATCACGGCTTAGTGAAGAGGTTTTTGACAGGTGACAGCACTTCAGAGGGTAAGTTAAAAGCAATATGCACTTGCTTCACTAAACTGGAAATACACTTTTAGTGCCTGCTGACAGAGAATTGCAATGACTAATCTTCATTTAGAGGCTTCAGTCTTACACTGCATATAACTTGGCATTTGAAATACATCCAGAGAGACTGGCTGTGTGCTCAGTAAACCCCTGCGTGATGCCAGCCTGGCGCTCAGCGATACTGTGTCTGTGTGCTGCGCAGAGCAGTCCTTCCTCCGACTGTTGGATGGGCTCGAAAAGTGGGCGTCTGAGTGCACTCTGCAGTACGTGTGCGGTACATATTTCACCGAGTCCCAGGGTGCTGAATTGCTTTTCATTAGAGGCTGCTGGGCCTGGGCTTAGGACCGGTCCTTGCTGAGCACAGCTTTTGTCTCTGGCAGCTCTTGAGCCAGGGTAAAGATTGGGACTTGGCTGATAGGTACCAGGGNGGGGGTTGGAACTTTATGATCTTTAAGGTCCCTTCCAATCCAAACCATTCTATGATATACATCTATTGATTATTCCCAATGTTACTGTTTTCCACATTAGGCTTTTGAAATTCCCTTTAATAAATACTTCTTGCTGGATCCCCTCCCACAGTCTCTTCCAGTAAAGCTGAGATGCCTTGGAAACCCATTCAGTCAGGCTCTTCCCCACCCACGTAGGTAGGAGCAGACCTTACTTCCATGTGGAAATAAGCAGACTTTGCTGAGCCAAGCGGGAGACATATTTCAGCTCTTTAGGGCAGCAGTTAGTAGGAGACACATCCAGAGGTGTGTGTATGTTCCCCACAGATGGTTATTCTCTGTGTGTTTCCAGTGAAAGTGAAGGTGCCCATCTCCCCAAGGGATGGTGGCACATATGTGGTGAACAGGGGACAATCGGCAGAACCTGCTGTTTGTTGTCTTTGCCCTTGAACTTCCTTCTTGCCTGTATCTGGCCAGGAATGTTTTCTCTTGCCTTGCCCTCCCTTCAGCAATCTCTTTATTCTGTTCATGCTGCTTTTTAAAACTTTTTGGCTTCCTGGTCTCCTCCAGCCCCTTTGCCTAGGTGGGACGAGCAGTTAGGAATACTTTGCACGATGCTGTATTGAACTTCCACCCTTGCTGCTTCCAGAAGAACTCCCACCGCCCTCCCAAGTCCTGTGCCTGTTAAGCACTGTCATTCTCTTCTCCTTGTTGTACCCAGAGTACCTTTGTGTTGTCAGCTGCTTGGAGCAGAGGAATTTCTTGTCATTATTTACCTGTCTGCCGTGAGCTGGTGTGCACACCGATGTGCTGTATCAACAATACTCCGAGCCCAAGTCACAAAATGACACATGCCATACTTGACACAGGAACACACGCTCTGCCATTAGCATTCGTTATCTGTGGTCACAGCCAGACAGATGAAGATTGACACTGATAAGTGCCTGAGGAGGGGAGCTGTGCGCCAGCGCACGGTGCTGCTTTGATAACGCCGCGATGGGAGGGGACCAGCCGCCTGAGCCAGCGAGCGGTGGCTCCCTGTGTGCGCTGCCTGGCAGGTGTTTGGCAGTCGTCTTCAGAAAGGCAACACTGGAAAGGAATTCCCATTAACATTTTGTATTTATTTAATTAAATCACACTTAGCTGGTAGCTAGTAGCCAGATCACCGAGACTACCTCTCCAGACAAATGAAAACAGATTTACTGGTGCATTTTCTTTTTTGATACCTTTTCCTTATTTGACATATATTTACTTCCCCTCCCCCCTTTGTTTTTTAATTTTACCCTTTTTTTTTTTTTTGTTAAATTTTTCACATTTTTTTCTGGCAGTGCCTAAGCACCTTGCACATGAACCAGTGTCCCGNTAGTAGCCAGATCACCGAGACTACCTCTCCAAACAAATGAAAGCAGATTTACTGGTGCATTTTCTTTTTTGATACCTTTTCCTTATTTGACATGCATTTACTTTTCCTTTTTTTTTTTTTGTTAAATTTTTCACATTTTTTTCTGGCAGTGCCTAAGCACCTTGCACATGAACCAGTGTCCCGCTATGCTGTAAAGACAGCAATAGGGCAGCTCAGAAGCACTTGCCAGATAAAATGATACCTGGTACATGTTTCCTAAGGTGGACTGAGAGCTTTCTGGGGCTAAGGCTTCTTTCTTCTCTTCCTTTATAGTGTGCTGGCTGCAGCGGGGGTCTCAAGCTCATGTTTTACAGGAGCTACTGGATATACATCACAGCACTGCTTTGTTCTATAGGTCTCTTGGTATATGAATTGCTGATCAAGAGTATTTTAATTGTTTGAAAGAGCCCTTAGTGCTGCTGTGTCTATTTATGTGACCTTCATGCTTGCAGCTAAAATATCTATTATCTGCTTTAAAAAAAAATAACCATTACACAGGCAGGTTTTTTTTAAAGACATTGAATTTTTCAGTTTCAGAATTCTCCTTTAAGGAAAGTCAGGAAATGGCTTTCTAATCAGATGGCTTTGGAAATGCCAGCGGTATATGGCTTATAGCCACCAAATGAGTTCTGTAGAAACTGTACACATAGAATAGGCAGTCTGTGACTTATAAGCCCAGGAATCCAGCAAGCACATTGGTAATGGGATTGTCTCTGGGAGGTCTCTGTCATCTTTGAGAGGTGACCGTTGATGTAAGTAATTAGAAATTTTGTGTTGCTTGGGGATGCTAAATGAAAGTGTGTCATTAAACAGGTTTTACTGGAAGCTATTTATGAATAAGTATCTCCAGAATAATCAGAAACATTAAAATGAAAAGAACAGATATGTCATTTTAAATTAAAAAAAAAAAAAGGGGAGAAAAAAGGAATGAGATGGGATCAAAAGGGATCTGGAATTAGCATTCCTCATTATTTTAATGCCAGAACATGCTTCTGTACTATTAATAGAATTTAAAGCTGCTGCAGATTTTTCTGACTGCATTTCTACAGCTTGAAGAATCATAATCATCCTAGGGCTGAATATCCCTTTCTTAACAATAGCACCTGTTTTACCTTCCTTAGTTTGTCTCCCAGAACAAAAAAGGTCCTGTAAGGTCATCTTCAGCTCTACCCAGATCCAGGATATTTTTCTTTAGTTTACTCATCATAGACTAGGCAGACAAGCTCTGAAATATTTTGAAAATTGAGTAATCAGCTATTTTTTTCCTCTTATAGGAATTTTACAGTATAGCATTTTATTTCTTGCCTCTTTTAATAGTTTTTCCTTCCAGATACATTTCTGTCCCTATGTAACATGTCATTAAACTACAGAGCATTTCAGCCTGGACTTTCCCCAAGCATTATGGGCCATTCACAGCCAGCCCTATGAAGTTGGTTATTATTCCTCATAGCAGGGTTTAAAAATAATTGCCCGGCTCCATTAAAAAGGCAGTTAGATAATTATTTGTTCTGTAAAGGTGTATTTATCTGTTACGGATCTCGGTAATGATAAAGACCTATTTGCATATCAGGCCAAAATTATGAGACTGAACTATTTCCGTGTACAGGAGGGGCCAGCAGCACAGCCAGAGGTGCCACCCTGGGGATGCTTGAGTGGGAGCACCCATGGGTGCACCACCCCACCCCTGCTCCAGGCAGCTGGAACAGACAAACCCTGGTCTGGGATGTGTTGAGCTCCAGGGGCTGGGGCTGGTGCCCGTGCCGAGACGTCTGCTCGAGAGGCAGGGCAGGAGTGTGGGCGTAGTCATGCACTGACATGTCTGAGATGCAATTTCTTAATTTCTTGTGGAGCGGTTTTGGGAAGGGGCCTTCCCAGAGACACCCTCAAGAAAACTGTGTAAAAGGATGATGAAGAGGTTAGGTCAACCAAGCCTCATTGCGTGAATGCTGTTGGGGTTTTTTGGGTTGCAATTTAACAGCTCTATTTTATTTGAAATAAATGACTGCATTTGGATCTTAGATAAATCAAAGGTGATGGAAAGGCTGTTGTTGCTTATAGTGAGCTTTGGTGATGGTTATTTTAGAAGACTCTTTTTTTCTCAGTTTATTAATTAATTCTCTTGGTTTTCTTTTTAATTGCTGACATAGAAATTCAATGGGCTGAGTGGCACTAAATTATTCAGAAGATATTTGAAAACTCTGGTTTCACGAGGAGGTGGGGGATGTTATCCTTTCTTAGTGCACTGAATTAATCCTAGAAAAAGAACAAAAAAGATTGTAATAGGAGGATAACCAGGCAGCCGCAGTTGAGAACAGGTTATTTTACTTGCCCTGTGATTCTGTGGTAGTGGGGTCAGGCAATAAAACCAGAACACACTCCCACTTAAATGAACGGAGCCATTCATTTCAAGGACAGCTTCAGGGTTTTTCAGTCTAGCAATGTAACTAACTGAATTCCCTGCAGGCAGACAAGCCAGTGAAAGAAAGATGTTCAGAATAAGGAATCCAGGTTATATGCTTTAGAGTGTTAGTTTGGTTTTTTTTTTTTTTTCTTTTTTTTTTTTTTATTTTTTTTTTTTGTTTTTTTGTTTTATTTTGTTTTTTTTTTTCACCTCCCTTTCTCTGTAAATGTTGAGGCTAATTACTCTGGGGCTGGTGAGGTGATGGAGGTGGGGAAGCTGGGTTTGGTAGGGAGGATCTTTGTAGAGGGCTTGCTGCAGAAGCAATCAAACCACTAGAGCTCTGCAATTCTGAAATTTGACTAGATTTGGTAAAACACGAGCTGCCTTTCTCTAGGTGTTTGCAACAACCCAATGAGAAACCTGCTGCTCTGAGACCAAAGTTCTTGGAATCTAAACAATGAAACAATATCATTATGTTTTAATATAATAATATTTTAAGATAACAATAATGAGCTCATTTCTCTTCTAGAGGCAGGTCATAAAGATAAGCACTTCTGGAGCACTTCACTCCTTCCGAGTGCTGCTCTGTTAACAATAGCATCTGTGATGCTGCAAGCAGATACGGAGGGCTCTTAACTCTGTTTATTTCTGCAGAAGGCTGGTCTTGACTATGGGAAGACTCCTACTAAAGACTAGAAGAGGTTTCATATGAGCCTTTTCCCCACTCAGGATAATGATCGCTTTCTCAACAGATTTTCAAAGGAGGGGAGAAGGAACACATCGTATAGTTAAAATGGAGCACTGCAGGAAAATAAAGGTATTTCAGGTGAGCACATCTTATGGGTGTGACTCTCCTGATAGAAAGTCAGTAGCAACACAGAATCACAGCACTGTCCTTTGCAAGCCCAAAACACAACCAGTGCATCACTATCTATGCCCTGTAAGACCTTACTTAGATGTGCACTTGTTTGTGATTGTGGGGAGCGGTGGATAAGTGGACACTGCCTTGCATTTTTATCTCTGAGCCACTCGGTCTGTCCCCTTTGACAGTGGAGGGCAGAAGGACTCAGCAGGGTATTTTCAGATCATCCAGAATGTGAACCAGGGTGAAGGCATCACTGTTCTTTTCCTGCAGTAAAGGAAAAAGATCATCTCATGCAGGAGAAGCAGAGGATGGGGTCTAGCAAATGGGCTGTCTCCTGCTGTTAGATATCACTGCATCCTTGCAAGACAAGGAGGATGCTTGGACATTCTTCAGTTTTTGGTTTTTTCCCGTCATGTAGTAAACCCTGAGTGCCTTCAGTTCTGGTTATCTTAAGTGCTCACTTTGTTCTCAGTGAAGAGCTAGCAAGGGATCCTTCACAAATCAAGGGGATTGCACAGGATATCAGCCCTACCTGATGTGTCACAGATCTGTTTCAAGGAACTGGCAAAAGCTTTCCTCTTGGCTGGCACTGCTGTCCTCTGCTATTCCTCCTTCCTGTCAAGCCCTCTGGAGAGCTGCCTCTCCGTGCTTGTGAGCTGCAGGATCTGAGTTGGACTCTAGCATTTCACAGGAAATACAACTCAGACATTAGCAACTGCTTGGCTTTTTACATGAAGTTGAAAAGACTGGGCATTCTTTTCCTTTTTGGACATATTTTGCTGTGTATATCATCCCTCTTTACTGATGTCTCAAGATCGCAGATGTCTGGGGAAATACGAGTAGAAAAATGAATGAGAACATGAGGAAAGAGGTGGTTTTATTTCTGACTGAGCTAACACTTGCTCATTTTGTACCTCCAGCCACCATAGCAGAGGAGAGATCCTGGCCCGAAACAGTTTGATGGAGGGACACTCCTGTAGCAATAGGAATGGGACAGTGATTGCAAGGGTAGCTCTGCCTCCAGCCCTGGGCAGAGTCACTTATGTCTCGGTCATTCCTGATAAATGTTCAATGTGCTGGTGAGGCCTTCCAATGCTGGGGTCTCTCCAGCTTCCCCTGCAGCCTGGCTCTGGGTTTCCCTAGTCTTACTTCCATAAAACTTTTTCTGTAGTATCTAATGTTTTTCCTTCAGTATGAACCCCTTATTCTTTGTTTTATCTGCTGCACACGTGGTGAAAAGATGCTCCTCTTCCTCTTGAAAATGTAAAAATTGACTATATTTATTAATATCTCTGTTTCTTCTCATTACCCTCCCTGTTGCTGGTTTTCATGCTGTCTGTTCATCTCCTCAGCCTTTTTTATGTCCCTCCCTCCATTTTCCTTTGTCTCTTGAAAAATAATATCCTCTTTCCACAAAAGCGAAAAACCAATTGGAGGAAAAAAAAAAAACCCTGAATGTAAGATGAGTTTTGCAAGCCCTTACACAGCATCTCAGCCCTTTGTCTGTCTCCTCTGTTTAGACAGCAAGCTCTTCAGAGGAGGGGCTCTTTTCCTGTGTTTGTACAAGTGCTTAGCAGGCTGAGGCCCTGATAGAGCTGGGTTCCTTAGGGGCTATCGTAATGCACAGTAATAATGAACCATATGTCGGTTTAGCAAGGAAAATACCAAAGCAGCAAGCCAGTAGGCAGATTTTTTTCCCTTAATGGACCAGGTATCGCTTAGACAATGCGCACCATTTCCCCTCCTGTCCTCCTAATAATACACTTCACTTCTAGAGGAAGTAGTCCTAGGGATGATGACGTATTTTAAACTTTGTGGGCCTTATTGTTAGTCTAATTATACTGTACACGTTTAGGAGTATGTTTCTGGAGTGTTTTGCAAAGCAGGCATTCCTGAGTTATCTGCGTTCTGATTCTCGTGGGGCAGCAGTTGTGAAGCGGGGTTAGTGTGGGGCCAGCCCTGACCTCATACGTGGCCCAAGCGCTGAAGTCGATTGGCTTGGGCTCAGCATCCTGCCAAGTGACTGGCTTTATTGTTTTTTGGATTACTTTTGGTTTGGCACACTGACAGAACAAGTTTGTGTCAGCCTGCAAAGCATTGCACAGTGGTACCCCTAATAGCTAGACACTGTTATCAGCCCTTTTCATGTGGGAGTTGCCTTGAAGTTGTCAGCCTGTGTGGCAGAGGTACCTGGTAGGTGTCAGCAGCATTGGTTAATTTTGCAGCTAGATGGAAACTCCAGGTTTTTTTTTTTTTTCTTTCTTTCAGGATTCAGTGAGATGTTATCAACATGTTTTATTTCACTCGCACCATTTTTGTCTTGTCTTCATCAAAATATTTTGAGCAAATTTTTAGTTGTGTAACAACACTTAGAAACATTGACATTAAGACGAAGAATTTTGACTTTTTTGAGAAGAAATAACCTGGAATTTTCATTTCATAAATGTTTTTCAAAGTGTCTTGAATCAAAACAAAAGAAATGAAATAGCATGTTTAAATATATTAGAAAAAATAACCAAGATGTCCCAGCTTTCAGACACAGGCTTTGTGGGACCCTTGGAGGTCCTGGGCAGTTCTGAGTGAGCCTGGCAAGGCGATGGTCGATGCTGGTGTGGTCACCACAGCTGCCTTGTCCTGGTGGCTCTGTTAGGAGATGGGTGTAAATCTGCTGGAGCTGCCTGAGGCACCTCTGTCTTAGAGCTCAGTTCAGCAGGAATTGCTGGGAACAGGGGGAGGGAAATCGAGGATTTGCTGCTTGGTAAATCCTCCCACTTCCCTCCTCCCAGTGGGGACATTTGTGATAATCATGGAGAACGCTGCCACTTCAGCCTGCAGTGATAGCCACGGAGCAGCGCTCTCACTCGTAATTGCGTTGCTGCCCAGGGGAGAGGGAGGACTGCTTCTCTTTTATTGTTGTCTCCAGCTTTGGGTCCAGTTTTTCTTTCTTCTGCCAAGTAAATATTCCTACATATCATCGTCTCCATTTGCCTCACCAAGTAACACATGGGGTTATTTTTAGGAAGTAGAAGGGATGTGCAGGGCACTGTGACTCCTGAGATGTTGGGGTTGATATTTTTGAGTAAATTCAAGCTGAGGATGATCTGCATGGTCCTGTAAAGTGCAGATCTGTTTGAATCGAGAGAAGTATTTTGGTGGATATATTGTTGCCTTTGATATGCTTTTTATGTGTTCTTGTCAGAAGATAAATTTAAAAAAAAGTGCTGCAGTTCAGTGTTAGCCTGTAAAAAACATAAAAATCTGGCAGAGAAAGACCTGTCATCATAACTTTCATCATGTTACAAATCCTTGCTTTGCCACATCTGCTCATTACATGAGACAGGCAAAAATTCAGAGCAGCTGAGCTTTGAGAAATTCTGTTGCAGAAGATAACAACTGATTAAAAGGTGAGGAGATAGCTTCAAAAATTTTCCTATGGTCTTTTCAGTTCATGAATTTCATAAGTGGGATGCTGGCAGACTGCATTGCTGCATATGTTTAGACACAGATTAGGCTGGGGAATGAATTATAGTGGCGTGTAAAATAAGTGAAATGTAAGCTGTACAGCAAATATACTTTTTAAAACGGTTGGCGTTTTTGTACAATAAAAGGAAAAAATATACAATGGCCATTTTGGGAGCACAGTGGGAAAGATCAAGTGTAGAATGAATCTTTGCTGGTGATCTTGCCCATGGGCTCTAACTCTGCAACTTGGTCAATAAATGTGATATTGTAGTTATTATGTTTAAGAGTAACTATGGATTTTCAGTCACAATGATCTTTGATTTTGTTTTCACCATTATTCTCCTGGGGATGCTGCTCCTGGGGGCAAGCAAAGGGCTGTCTCCCTCCTAACGCTCTACGTGAGCAGCCTTCTCTGTACCAGAGGCTTGTTAAATTCTCTGCAACAGTTCTGAGATTAAAATACAGATTTTATTTTTATGTCTAATTTTCTCTTTTTGGGAGACTTTAAACAAAAGAATAAAAAAGTAACATACTAAATCCAAGGATTCCAAAAGCTGGGAATTTAAAAATAAAAAAAAGTCAAACATTGTGCTATTGGACAGTCACCATAACAAAGAATTGAAAACAAGGTGCTAGTTCTGTTTTCATCCAGTCAGATTATTTCAGAGTTTTTGAACCTTCTGCATAGAGTAAAAAGGCTTTCTCCAAGATAGTTTGCTAGCTGGATGTTAAGGTCTTTGACCTTTCTGAGTCTCCTGGACGAGTAACTTCACAGCTGAATGGTGTCAAGGCCGCATTGAGCCATCCCATAGCTCCTGGGTTTTAAATGATGTGCATGGTCCTGTGTTGCAGTTGCAGTATCCTCTAATAGATAACATTTTAAAGTGTACAAAGATACATTTGGTATAAATATAGCTCCCAGCATGAGGCACTGAATAAAACATTTCTCTTCACTCATCGGGGAGGATCATGCATAACTTACTCTTGGATCTGCTTCATCACTCAGGCGTTAGAGAGTCACCCCTAATTTGTGAAAACATATGGCTTATTCCACCCTTCCACACTGGAAATTTGTTCAAGGCATGCTTGCCTGCAGTCTTGTGTTCACCATCTGGATCAACCCTCTGCAAGTCGAAGTAATTGGAGCTATGGTAAGGGGGAGCTGGGAAGTGCATTTTTCCTCCTCTGCTAAGATTGGAGGACATCTCTTCTAACTCTTGGCTTCATTACAGCCTGATGGACTGAATCTCAGAAAAAAAAACCAAAACCCTCATGGACCAGGCAAATAGCCAGGTTACTGAAAACACGTTTTAAACAATAATTATGAACTATAGAATCATTTAACTTTTTTTAGACTACATCTTTATCAACTACCTAGCAACAGTGAGGTGAGGAAAACTTGCTGTGAATCCAGTAAGAAAATATCTGGTATGTCACAGACCCTTCTGAACCATAGACCATAACTAATTCCCATCCACCCAGAGGTTCAAACTCCCATTGTTCATGCTCAAATTTGGTAGAATAAGCAAATCTTCAACTAGATACACACAAGTAGAAACATAATACATATGTATTTTCACCAGTTCCTCAATCCCGGTCACTCAACAAGAGACGGCTGATTATCTACGTGGAGCATCATTTGAGTTCCTGTTATTTACAGTGGTCACTCAGTCAAGTCAATGACAAACTAACAGCCCTGTTTACTTGTTCTGGTTTATTGATTTGGCTGTTGTGATTAAGTAAGGACTTTTTATTCTGCTTTGGAACAGAAAAGCAGTGTGTGGCTTGTTCAAGTTTTTCCACATGCTCTGGTGCTGGATCCACAGTGCACCCCCCCGCAGGTACCCCAGCACATGGCCAGAGCTCCCCTCGTGTGTGGGTTGGATGGGCTGCACTCCTCAGGGCATGCCTCAAGCTGGGCATCCTGCAGAGACCTGTGATGGGCATCTTCACTGCAAACAGCTGAGGTGGTGGTTGCATCTCTTTTACTGCAGTCTTTCAGCTAACCCTTCTTGATTTTTGTGCAAAGAAGGTAAACCAGTAGCTCACTCTGGGTTTGAACATTGAGTCTGTGTTCAATTTTGCTCTGAGGTCTTCTATACTGCCAGTGGTACTTTAACACTCTATCGTGGCCCTGATTGTAACCTTCTGGTTATATTCTTGAGCAAGGAAGAAAGTTAATACTGGCTTAAGGTATCCTTATGCTATTGAAACTGGGTACATGTTTGGGTTAATAGCAAAGGTAATAATCTAAATACTTTTTTTAAAAAACAAATTGCAGCTTTCTCCTACATTGTTATACTGGTACAGAGCCCCTGTGAAGCAATATCTGTTTCTTTTGATAACTATAACATCCATTGTTTTTCTGAAACAAGACTTCATTTGAGTTAGTCCTGGATTGGTACATAGGTACAGAGCCAAGAATCCATCAAAACAAAAAACTGAAAAGTTTGCTTACCATGCTGTCAGCCCCTAACAGTCGATTTACTGTCTGTGTATAAAGCACAGAGTCTGCAGTTAAAGCTGGTTTCCCTGCCTGGCTTCTCCTGTGTGTATGCTTTGAGCACCTTCAATTCCCGAAAGCTCTTCCCACCTACTGCTCAGGTAGCAGAACAGTGTTCATCCAAACTCTCTGCATGTTAATTGGAGTTTGGCTATTGGCTGTGAATCTGTCCAGAACAGGTATTTAAGCAGGTAATGGGTCATACAGGGGTAAACTGGGGTCAGGGTTTGCATGTGATTCCTTCCAGATGGGTGAATTCCTGTTGTGTGTGTTGGAAAGGGTTCTCAGGGGCTACATGCAAGTCAAATTATTTGTCAAGATCTACCAAACAAAGGGAAGTGGCCACCTTAACCCCCCAGTCCCTCTGGAGTGGTCCCTCTGGTTCCCTGTTTGCCACAGCTGAAGGACCATGTTTGTGTGAGGCAAGCCTGTCCTGCCTGAATGCTGCCATGTGCTTTCTTTAAAGACATCCTTGTGTTTTCTAGGCATGGCTTTCAGTACTGCTGGGCTGTGCTCAAGTCGGGTTTCCCTCTTTCGGGGCTGGGTTTCAGGTCCTCCTGGTTTTGGGAACACTGAACATACATAAAGTAATATATCACTTGTTTCAAAGTTCGGAAGGATATAAAAACACTCTGCATCAGCAATGCCTCTGAATAGCTTTCACAATTTCCTCTCCCCCGTGCCCTCATGTATGCATCCTCTCCTGTGCATTTCTGCAGTAACGTTCGTCAGGGTTTGCCTTGGCCACAGCCAGCTGTGGTTCCATCACCCCGCTGTCCCTTCACACGATGGTGTATCCCATCGAATCACCCATCACAGTCTGAGCTGCAGGGTGGGAGGCAGAGGTGAGTGGAAGCAGGTGATACCTTAGGACAGTGACAACTTTCTTACTGCTCTGGGGATACCTCATGATATGTGAGGATGATTTCAGCCTGGGATCCCAGGCTCAGCTTCGTTAAGAGTGTGTGCGGTGAGATTGTGCTTGATCTACCCTCTTTATTTCTCTCTCACTTAATCATAGTGTTCAAAATGATTAAAACGGATTAAGATGCAAACTTGTACTATAGTCAAACAATGTAATTGCTGGTTTTCATGAAATCAATTAGAATAAAAGAAAAATAATTTATGATTAGGTCCCTCATCAACTTTGGATGACCGTAAAATGATGTTAACAAGCTACCACCCAAACTCAAGAATTTTTGTAGCCAGGCTGCCTGATCCTGGCTTTCTCCTCCAGGCCCTAAACTTTGTCTCAAATTGCAAAATGTTTCATGTGCCTTTCTTAGACAGTCTTACAACCTATAACTCTTACATAGGTAGTTTCAAATTTTAAAATAACTGCATTTATGTGCATCTGAAGATATTCAGTATTTTACAGATATAAGTTTTTATTAATGAGCCCTCACAAGTCACCTGTATGCCTGGCTAGTCATACCCTTGGTTTACAGAGACATACATCAGGGGACAAAGAGGAACAAGAACTCATGCAAGGTACGAAGCAAAACTCTGGCATGGCCGCAACCCAAGTTACCAAACTAGCAGATTCTGGATTATTGGTATTTCTGGAAGGTTTTGGCACCAGCATTTTCAGAACTTGCAGAACACCTCTGAGTCAGGCGGGTCATAGCAATTTAAAGTTCTTGGATTTATTTTTTTTTAAAGTTTATCTGAGCTATAAATAAGTATCTGTACTTCCAACATAAAAAAAGAGACTGAATACTTTTGATGAGCACAATGAATATTATCTCTAAAATGGGATGTATGTGCATAGATGTAAATTTGATGGGCTGAATAGCCTGAGAATACTTCAGGAATGCTTGAGGAGCTGCTTTCAGTTCAGATTATCCTTTTTTTTTTGCCATATGGATGGGTGTAAATGGAGATTGATGGGAGGAGCTGTTATTGTAATGTACCCATTAAGGTAGTTCCTTCGATTCAATATGTAGATTGCATTTTCAACAAGATGTGAAGCTACTTTAAACAAAATGAGATGTATAGAAGCTTTATGTTCTTTCTCTTCATCTTCTGCTCAGACCCATACAATTTTCAGGAAAAGATTAGTGGTTTGCATATTGGTGCAGAACACCATTTGAGTCTCCACCCATGTTTTGAATGGAAGCAGCAACATCTGATGAAAATATTTTAGTGAGAAGAGTGAGGAGGTCATAATCTGATCAGTGCAAACCCATTCATTTTAGAATAATTCTTGAGCTAGAATGTGCTATGAGTGTGTAAAGAAATGAATTCACTTCATGCTGGCAAAAATAGAATGTTTATCAAGCTTGATTTTTAAACCTTTTGTTTGGGTTTACCAGTCAACCAGTATGCAATACTGCTCTTGGGACACACGTGGAAAGCCCACGCCTGGGTTCGTGGTTTCAGGGTCGCTTCAGTGATGCTCCACAAGGCATGACTCTGCAGTGCTCCTCTTCCCTACCTTGGTGACATTCCTCTGTCTGTCCTAAAGAAAGGATGTTCGCTTGCTTAAACATGTCTGGTGAAGGAAGGCTTTATGAATTGGCTAAGGCAGTCAATCAGAATCAGTTTTACTTGTACAGGTTGTGTCTTGTACAAAACAATATTCTGGACTTTCAGTTAAAATGAGGGGAGTTACTTTTTTTTTTTTCCACTGGACATCTTTTTTTTTGCTTCCATTTGTATGCTATTTATATTGCTACAGTTCAGTGTTTGTGATCTGTTTACTTTTCCACTCCAGCTCATTTGCAAGCTGACACAGGATGTTGCATTCTAAGTTGGGAAACCATTTGATTTTGATACAAAAAGTAGATCGATTGTAATTCCCAGGATGACAGCATGGTTACTAATTCTATTGGATATCTCAGAGCAATTTATTAGTAGTGAAAGGACTGTATCTTTTCAGCCACAGTGAATTCCATTCATTTTAGTGTCTAGATCTGTAATTTTTGAATGTTTTATTTTTTAAATTATAGATGTTCTAAGTTCTTTTGAAGGCAGTGATTGTCTGTGTTGGAGTGTACCAACGGCTGCTAGTTTTATTGGCAGCCAGATATTATTCATGCTATGCATATTAGGTCCACACTGTCCTAAAGAGTTTGCAGGTAGTTGGGAAAAACAGGACAGGTATTTGTCTTGTGAAAGAAGCTTCCTATATGATTTCAGCTGGGAGCTGGGTTTTGCAGCCAACTTAGCTTTTAAAGGCTAGGCACATTTAAAAAAATCTAATTACTATTTAGAATAAGCGATAGCATTAATTGCAGTCAATTCTCTATAAAAGGAACGAACTCTCACTTAATTGCATTTAATTTGTAATACAAAAATGTATCTTGATTAGAGAAAGAAATAGATCAGGTTAATTCATTTCTTTGGTAATGAGTGAAATTTATACAGAAAAAAATCACATTATCCTGTGGAGCTGTCAGTAACTTCTTCCTGTAGTTGATTCTCAGTCTTCAAACAGATATTTGAACACCCAGCTGTCACTTAAGCTTTGGATATTTTTCCTTCTCAGACAATAATTCTCTGCACCCAAAGTTGAAAGCTTTTCAGCTTTCTGCTATCTCTGTTCTGTGGGGGTGCAGGTAGGAAGCAACTGTATAAATTGGCATGTATGGTTCTTCATGGTATAATTGGCAATCAAGTGGAAATGAAACTATTTTGGTTTTGTTTTTATTTTTGCGACTGATTAAAAATTCCAAGAGTTAGTCTGGGAGGGGGCAGGAAAGAAAGGACAAGTGTCCCGAAACATTGCTAGGGAATGAAAGGTGCTGAAGAGAATTATTTTCTGAAAGATTGAAACCTGGTGTGTTGTGTGAAGTCTAATTTTAGAGCACATTATGCTGCAATATGGTATCAGATTCAAAGAGCAGCAGGTGTCAGAGAATCTGCTAGCTGACACTCCATGTTACAGCAGAAAAGCTTTATTAAATTCATTTTCTAAGCTGCAAATAGGACTCTGACATGGTGTGAAATTCAGCTAAACTGAACTTCTTCAGCTCCTGCTCTAGCATGTCATGGATTTTCTGTAATCGCCCACTGTGATCTGGCTAGCCCAAGTTTGGAAATGATGGTTATTAGCCTTAGCAGGAAAATTCTTTGCTTTCAAGCGCTCTGTGCTTCCCACCCGCAACCTAATGAATCCTCAAGGGGGTCTGAAATGAGACAAAACCCAATCCTGGACTGAGTGAGAACAGGAAAATCTGTTTCATGCCTTTCCCACAGGAGACTGGTCTAATTCACTGAAAAATATTTTTGTGATGGGGCTGGGGTTATCTGGGTGAAACAGCTATTTTTATTTTGAACACTTGAAATATGGCTATACCCTAAATTTCTCTGCAGGAGAAATTTTCCTGAAATTTGCAAAGTTTTTCAGGGTAGAGATATAAATTGTGTGGACACAACTTCTCAAGGAAAGGCTTTTATAATGCAGGCTTTTATCCCAGTCTTGCCAACATGCAAAACCGCTCTGGCACGGGAAGGGCTCTGTTGCAGCCCTTCCACACTGGGCTTCGTGCTGTCACCTCTCCCGACCCAAACTTGTAGATGGGAGTGTTGGGCTCGTGTCTCACACTCCTCAGCAGCTGGAGCTCTGTCTCATGCATTTGCAGCGCTTGCCCTCCAGTTCTCTGCTTCTACTTGAGCAGGCTGCAGAGCATTGGCTTAGTGGCACATGGGCTGACAAAGTCTTCCAGAGATGGACAGATAAGGGGGAGGAAGTACTTGCAATACTGCTAATTTTGACGGTGTAGTGCCCTGATTTTGCCTGTAGCTGTTGTGTAAGGGGAGTTCAGTAGCCATAGCAATAGGGAGGGTGTTATGAGGAGAGTTGCCATAAATTTCAGACTGCTCTGACTGGGTTTATACATCCCTGAAAGTGTTGGGAAGCAGCAGAGAAGATCAAAACAGAATTGTCAAGGCTCTGAGAAGCCTGTGGAATTAATTTAGAGAGCTCCCCTTGGACAAAACAGTGTTAGGTAAAGACGGTGTTTTATACAGATCAGATGTGATCAGCTGGGCATTGCTGGCAGTCCCAGGGAGCAGCAGAACACAAATAAAAAGGAAATGTTCAGGCTGTGAGATAAAGTGCTTTTGTTGTCTTTTTTTTAAGGTCTTTTTTGGGGGGAGCATTCTTCCCTGCTTCTTTTTTGGACATTACTCCGTATCTGGTCTCATAAAGAGTAAAGATATAAAATGTATAGGAATTATTTGTAGGGGTGCTTATAGTGGGTCGGTTTCCTCTTCAGAGTTTGGGTGCTTGCTGGGAATCTGAACTGTCGTTAGCTGGCTGGGCTGCTCTGCTCAGAAAGGTCTTTAGGAAAGGAAAGTGGATAAACATAAAAATCTTCAGGGAAGAACTGGAAGATTTGGGGCTTGCATCCAGACCCCTTCACTGCCTGGCTGCCTGATTGCCCCTGTAAGCTGATTGGGGTTTTGGGCAATGCAAGGTATTGCTTTTGGTTATCTCATTCAAATTCTCACCCAATAGCCTGACGATGCAAGTGGTACACTCACTGACTTTGGTTCCCAAAACAACAAAAAACCCATAATTTTGGTCATGTTTTCAAATACAGTAGTTGTAGTTGTTATAGGAAAGCTTGTTGTAAACGTATGAAGCGTGGCTAAGCAGTGATCTGATCTGGGGCTGGAAGATGGGCTCCTGAGCAGGTAGATGCATGGGGACCCCTAAAAGGTGGCTTGGGCTCTGTAAGCAGGGATGTGAGCTGAGCTGTGTGGAGTCTGAAGGGTTTGGAGTCATTGGAAATGTGAAAGGAAGGCGAAGTGGCCTTGTCAGTTTGTGTGCAAACATAAATAAGTTTGTAACAACCGGTGCAAATGGCTCATTCAGGAAGATTTTGAAGCATCACTCAATGTAACTGTGGTGTTCTATATGAAGCCATAGTGAATTTCTTTCTTGAAACCAATTGGAAATTCTAACCAAATCCTCAATTGAGGCTTTAAATACAAAGTTAAGAACAATGTTGTTGGATTCTGGATGAACCCTTCAAATAGCTTTGAGGTACATCCCCTGGGCTCCAGCTACACAAAATCCATCAGGGTATTTATAATAAGTGGTAGCCAAAAATACTGAGCACCTACACAGTGCAGGGGGTTGCAGTACCACACCATGTACGTTGTTAGAAAGGGTCTCTGCAGGACTCATAGCAGTAGTGGTATTCTAATCTAAAAGATAAAACTGCTTGTATTTGGGATAAGAGTTTTTTTTCTGTTCATAATTTTTTACAAGGAAATAAGACTTCAGACTGGGCACTTAATATTTTGGAGAAAGAGGCAGGAGGGCTCTAATTCAACTTCTGGTGCTGCTGGTTTAGTGCAGAAACCATCAATATCATCATAATGTATTTTCAGACCATATTATGTGGAGCAAATCTGACTTCATCTCAAAGGTGACCTGCAAAGGAAACTTTAAAATTGGCTTCTACCACTTCTTTTTGTTTTGTTTTTTCCCCTTTGGGTTTTAAAAATGTAGTACAAAGGTCTAGGAAGCTTTGGATATTCCCAGCTTTCTGCTTGCGGATTTTTTTGTTATTATATTTAAAAATAACAGGAATGCAAAGCCTGCTTTTGCTGCTCTTCCCCTCCCCCTTATTTCCCTGGACAATTCCTTGGGGATTTCAAGGACAGGAAAGTGAAACATGGCTCAGAGTTGGAGACATTTATTTTTTAGAAGAAGAACTTTCTTCTAAGTGCTTGGACTCAATAGGTGCTAGTGCAACAAGCAGAATATTGGACCTGAAACAGCCTGACTTGACTTTTCTTCTGTCTCTGCAGTGCAACTTTAATCTTCTTTTGCAGTCATAATTACCTTAGCTTTCATAGGAATTTTTAGGCTAGACAAAGTATCATTTTTTAATGCTAAAATATTATTCACCCTTTGTAATTTTTTTTATCTTCTCAAGTAATTTAATACATCATGGATAAGAGGAAAAACTAATTTCTTTGTTTTTTAAAATAATCATTAAGAGAAGCCTCCGGAAGCTCTAGGTTAGGAGCAAAAGTGAAATGTGCAGAAACTCCCCAACCTTCAGTACAAATACAGAAGCGTGTGGTTTCACAAGCTCCAGTCCTGGTGCTATGCAGGATTCAGCAGCAGTTGGGGAGGCATGTTAAATAGGAAAACATTAGTCTATGGCTGATCTAGCTAAAGAAGGCTGGATGTTTATGTGCAGCAGGCATTTTACATTTGAAATCAGATCTGAGTGGTGGGTTAGCACGCAAACGTAGACAGAGGAGATAAAACCCATTCGTGATGCCAATGGTACCTCAAGTCTCACACCAGTGAGGTGATGGGGTGAGCCAACAGGCACATGGGGAGCAGCTGATCGGACTCGCTGCTTGGTTTTGGATCAGCCGAGCTGTGCATGTGGGAGGCTTTGCTGGTATTATTCTACTGTTGTGTTTGAGGCGCCTCCTGAAAAGGTGTTGGCTGGAAGATGTGTGCGAACAAAATTGTTCATCTGGCTCGGAGCCTGCTTTCTACTTATGCCTTGGGGGGCTTCTGGGGAAAATGGTGTCTGGGAGCAGACTGACATGCAAAGCCCATGGGTCATACCTTGCATTCCCTCTGTGTTATTTTGTCTGCTTGGCTGGGACACTAACATAATGAATTTTAATTGAAAAAGAAAAATCTTTTGGTGGAAAAATATTCTCAGATGGGGAAGTATAAATTACAGAATAATTCATGGACTATTTGCAGCTCTTGAGAATTCAGCTGGTCTAAATAATGTATGTTTATATATACAAACAGTGCATGTGTCCCTGCATATTTTAAATGTTTGATTGTTTCACATTAAGAAACAAGTGAACAAGTGCTGACTGTAGAGTACTGGAACACTTGCCTTTCTAGTTTCAATTTTTCTCTGTTATTATGAATCCTGCACAGATTTTGATAAGTAAGTTTTTCATACCTACATTTTATTGCTAGCCTAAAACTATATAGGCATGGCAGACAGACAGGGTCTATTTAAAGCCTCAAGATACTAATGAAGAGCATCAGCAGAGACAGGGCAGCCATCATCCCACAGGTAATGAGGGATAGGAAGTGTAGGATCCAGCACTGCCTCCTTCTCTGCCTGCCTACCTGCTGGGCTTGCTCCATTGCACAGGTAGAGCTGCTTTGTACCTCCCAGAGAATAAAATTGCATGGTGGACTTTCTGTGGCTGGTGCTATGGCCAGCGTGGTCCCATGGTGCTGGCAGAGCCCAAGCACAGAGAGGCTGTGGGGCTGCCGCTGCCTGGCAGCGGGGGATGCTTCTCTGGCTCCTAAATCCGCCTTTTTGTAAGTAAAGCTACAAGAATAGAAAAAAAGGTGAATAGAAAAAAAGGTGTTGTGTTTTGCAGTGTATGTGCATGGCCATGCAAATGTCGTTAAAACCACCCAATGCTTTAAACTTGGGGTGGGGAAGAGTTAAACACCCAACAGGAAATATTTGGAGATGTAACTGATCTCCTGGATGGTGGTAATCCAGTTGCTCAGATGCCCAAGCTGCCAGTGGTTTGTTTTGTGGATGTGTTTAGACCTCAGGCTGTTATTGACTCTGAAGGACACCCAGAAATGAAGGAGGATTTTGGTGCCCAGCCGTGTCAGAGACTGCTGCTGTACGGGCAGATGCCTCCAGCCTCGTCTGCCAGCACTACCTGCCATGGCTGCGCACATCCCTACTTGGTTAGGGAGGGCAGCATGTTCTTCTATAACTAGAACTACGTTGTTTCAAGCTGATAGCATATCCAAGTAGAATATGCCAGTGATGAATTTAAGAAAAATAGTGATTTAATTGGAATTAATTGGAAAATCTGAAATAGGGCTGAAATGAGAGGATCAGCAATTCTTTTCTTTTAATTGCAACATCACATTTGACGAGTGCCTGCAGGTTACATGAGCTCTCTGAAAAGGCCTGAAATGAAGCAGTGATAAATGATAAGCAGCTGGAAGGGATCTCCTCATGTCTGTAACCTGCAGGTCTTGCTGCCCTGTGCTGCCAAACATAAACAGGGAAAGCCGCACCACTCACCGAGGAGGCCAGGGCTGAAATGCAGGGGCAAAGCACATCCGTGAGTGTCAGGCTGCTTTTGAAAGGTTAGGAAAGAGCCCTGCTACAGTGGTTTTGCTTGGCCAGCATTATGTGGGTTCACAAATCATTGCACAGATTGAAACCAAAGCGCACTCGTAGCGAAAACACCGGGGCAACATGTGGGAGCAGGGAGAAGAGATCCTGAGGTAATTTACGTTCAGTATTTTCATAGAATCATGAATTCATAGAATGGTTTGGGTTGTAAGGGACCTTAAAGATCATCCAATTCCCACCCCCTGCCATGGGCAGGAACACCCTCCACTAGACCAGGTTGCTGAAAGCCTCATCCAGCCTTGAACCCTTTTGTAACAGTTTTGTTGGAGGAGGGATCATGGGCCAACAGCAGGTTAATTCACTTCTCTGTCAGGAGAGCACCTCATCCCAACCATAGGGACTGTGTGAAAATGGGTCCTGGTGAGACCCAACAGGCAGGGCATCGGCAGGTGGAGGTTGCACCGGTGCCAGAGAGGTGCTGGTGTGGGTTGCAGGTGCTGCCCAGCCTGGGCATGCCACGGGCAAAGTACAGTAGTGGAGGATGAATGAAACACAGTGACACTTTGGGGAGAGAAGGGGGAAAATAAAACAAGGAGACTTGTTTCTTTGTGATGAAACACTAGTTTCAGGTCATTTCAGACTTGAGTACATAGGGTGAAGGTGGCACCAGGCTAACAAGTGGGTGCTGGGCAGTGCAGTGACGTGGCTGATTTAAGGACAGCTGTGGAGGCGGGTGGCAGCCCCGGGACAAGGTGTGCAAACCACAGCGAGGCTGTACCTGTGAGCTCGGTGCATACAGGTCACCCAGCATCCTCGCAGGGAGACTGGTTTTGGTCATTCCTGATTTGAGCTGGATTCAAATCAACAGCTTAGGGGCAAAAGCTGTGATTTTTATCGGGCATGATGGCTTGTTTAAATGCAAAATTCTGGCAATAATGCCTTCACCTTAGGACAGTAAACTATCAGTAGCTGCCTATTAAATAATCTTGTATTTTAAACAAGATATTGGTAGTAACCAGCTTTCACTGTTAAGTGTAAACAAGTCCCAGAAGTGCTGCCAGCTCTGTGGGTTTTCTCTAATCTGTATAGCTATTAAAGCTCCTTTTTTTTTTTCAGTCCTGGCTAGCTGTTTTTTAGAGTTACATTTCTGCCACCACTCCTGTTCCTCGCAGGTGCAGAGTCACTTCCCAGCGCGACAGTGCTTTTTGTGTTGGCTTACCTGGTAGCAGCGCTGCCAAGGCCCCGTGAGGTCCCAGTTTGAGCGCTGGCTGTGGCTGTGTGCAGATCGCACGCAGAGTTCAACTACCAGATGGGGGACACTCAATCTGCTTTGTCTAGCCAAGAGTTGGCAGACTGAGCACCATGGCTGCTGTCAGCCAGAGAAATACTGAAAATTGCTCAATCAACATAATTCATGAAGCTTTGTGGCAGGTCGGCAGCTCCACGGGCCAGGGCGGGAGTGCCAGGTCAGGCACGGCACTGTGCGGACCCGTGGCTGTGCTCGTTTTCTTGGCAGAGGCGTGTGGCTGCCTGCTGCTGCCCAGTGCCGTGGCTCTTGCAGAGGGACTTTCAAGGGGAAAATATTGTGAGCGACACTGTTGCCCAGTAATTCCTGCTTTGTTTGCAGAAAAGGGTCATGGCTAAGAGCTCTGTCCCTGATCCCTTTTATGATGTTGCTTTAAAGCCCTCTGAGGACCATCGGGTTACTTGGCTGTCCCCACCCTGCTGCCATCCCTGCAGGTCATAAACTGCAGGCTCAAGGTGAGGGGACAATAGCAAACAAGTTAAAATCTTTATGGGCAAAGCTGGGCAAATACTCCAGCAAGCCTTCTCAATTGCTGATTCAAACAGAAAGAGGTTTAATCTGTGGGGTGGTATTTCCAGCCTTTATTTGCTTTTCCTGCTCTGGGGCAGAGGGTTTTCCAGAGAGACCACCTTGAGCAAACGGGAGTCTCCAAAGGCTCGGGCAAAAGTGAGAACTGCTGTGAGCTGTGGAAAAGTTCTGCCTCATGGTGCTGGACAAAGTGTGCACTTGTTTGGTGTGTTCCAATGTCCAGCTGAAACATCCTCTTTGGTCAAAAAGTGGAAGGAAGGGCTGACGGTGAAGAGCAAGTGACGGTGGGTGATGGGAAGCAGCTCCCTGGTGTTGTGATCAGAAAGTGGGTGGTCCTGCACTGGCAATGCAGTCAAATAGATGCGGCCAAACATTGAATCAACCTAAAAATAAATAAAATAGTATTCTTCCATAAGCAAACAATAATATAGTACACTTTTCAGAATCTCCCTAGTATTTTTCATGTCTTAGGCTCTAAATTGTCTAACCTGGGAGCTCTTTCTCTAGGGCTGAATCCGCCTGAAGAGGTCTATCCAACATATACCTTTAGGGGTTTAAATGATTCTGAATGTGAAGATAAATCTGCATATATGTGTTTGCATTTTGGTCTAGCCAAGGTGTCTAGCAGAACTGTTTTGTAGTATACTGCATGGAATGTAACTTGCAAATACTCTTAAAGAATCAATTACAGAGTTAATTCAATAGCTATCAGTAATGAAACATAAATGTGACTTTACAATTCTGCCAGCTGGCCAAGGTAATGTGCTTTCATCATTTACAGAAGCAAAGCATTTTTCAAATCTCTGGCTGAATATTAAAATCCAAAATTAAATTATGATTACCAAAGGGTTTCATGGCAGCCTGTAGCCAGACCAAAGAGGACTCCTCCTTCTCACGCGTCCTACAGGATCTCCACTCTGAAGCCTGGATCAGCGCATCTGCTCAGGTGGGTGAGACAACTGCCAGGAGATCTGTGTTTTTCCAGTACCAGCAGGAAACTGGTCAGGAGCTGGTTGATTTTTTTTTTTTTTTAATTATTTTTTTTTTCCCATCAGCTGGTTGATTTATATGAAAGCATGTAGATTTCTGTGCTTTAGATCATGGCCATAGTTTTCAATTTGTTTCAACCTTTTTCCATTCCTGTCAATGGTAACAATTACTTTTGTTGACCGTAGTTATATTTCTAGACTTTGTGCCTGTATAATATTTTTGGCTGTGTAAATTCCCACCCCCACAGACAGTGCAGCTTCATGTTTTTCTGCCACCTGCACGTCAGCCCTAGGTTTTGCATAATGTAGCACATCCTCAGTGATGTACTTGATGCTGTAACAGAGGCACGCAGTCATATTTTGTAAGTAGCAATCAAGAAAACAACAGACTATTGCCATGTTAATAGAGTATTTCAGTAAATAGAATGGTACTACAGTGTATTTTCATGAGGGGATTTGTTTCCGTTAGTGGCCACTGGGTGGAGGAAAAACTGAAAAAGCTGAAAGTAGGAGAAAAGAAAGTGGCCTGATTTCCAGGACATTCAGGGCGCCTGCAAGTCCTCTTCTCTTGCTGACAATACTCGGCAGCTCCTGGAAATCAGATAATTTGTTTAGGTGCCTGTCTTTGTAATATGTCAGGCTGGGACTGGGCATGTGGCAATTCCAAAACACAGTTTAGGAAAAAGGTCAAGAAAGAAGTGAGAAAAGACGGAGTGAGTGAGCTGGGGCAGTGTGAGGTGGCACATGGAGCCAGCTCCAGGGGAAACAGGGTTTGGAAGGGAGCTTTTCAGGAGCTTGCTAAGAGAGGGCAATACTTACGCTTGCTTTTTCTTTATAATTTTTTTCCCTATTAATATAAGATCTGGGAACCAGAGGATCAGCAAAAATCAGTGGGAATGTGACTTGGCCGTACAAATACATTTTCAGACTGTGTGATGTATTGCATATAGAAACTAACTGTGGGGGCAACGATTTAAAACACCATTCCTGTTGATACCCCTGTTGTATGTTAATCTGAGGTTATATGCAAGAAATTACTTTTTATAACCTAGTTTCTTCACTCTCCTGCAGTCTGGGGATGAGACCAACCCCTTAAGTTGCTGCTAACACTTCTGCAGCATGGGCTCAAAATGAAAATGAAGCAGTTGCTTGGAAACCCTCCTCCTCTTTGTGCTACTTATTTTACTTTCTCAAGATGACTTTTTCCAGACTATTAATTGTATGTGGCAAAAATATCACAGGCGGAGCTGCTGGTGTCTCTTACTGTGAAGATTGTGTAACACTGCCACTCACAAGCCTCTGCTTTGGTTGGCTTTGCCAGACTTCAACCATTTTGAACAAAATTTGGAGGGGAATTTTCTGTGCTGCGTGTCTCCCTAAACTCTTTAGGAAAAATTCAGCCAAAATAATTTCTGAGAATAGAACTAGAGAACAATACACTGGCGAAACAATGTGGTGAACTTTGAAAAGGTAAAATAAAATCCTCAGTGGTTTGCAGCAAGAACCTGAAATTCAGTGGGTGAAGTATTGTCTGGATCTTTACCCAGGGATGTATGTCTTAGCATTTCTAATCTCTGAACATTTGGCTAAATTGTAGGGATTCCCATAGCTTAAAATTTGCATGTGTCCCATAGGGACAGCTTTGGTATATTTAGCAGCTAAAACCAGAAGCAGTTTCAGCCACACTGGCTGCTCTGGACCTAGGTGAAGTCAGCCCCCCGGGGGTTATGTCTTATTGAAGGGATATGCAGAAAGTGGATAGATTATGTGCCCAGAAATTGTAATTCTGTCGTCTCTGAAATTCTCAGTACTTTGCTTTGCAACCTTAATGTTTTTATGGTGTAGCTTTCTTGTGCAAAGTATATATTTTTAAATTGGGCAATTTAAGCATCAACAGCGTATACCTTTAGAATTTCTGCAGAATTTGGTATGAAAAACAATTTTTTTCCAGAAATTTTATTACTGTCAATCTGTTGGGAATTCCAATAGACATGGGATTCCATGTCTTTGATAACAGGGGTGTTAGTGCAAAAGGCTATGTGTAAAATTTAAAGTGTATGGATCCATAAAATGCCTCAGGGTTACCCCTATTATATCTGTAGGAAACAGCCCTACTGAGAATACACTGGGACTGCATCATAAGACATAAGCTGAAGGCAGCTTTCCTGACATTGGATCAATGATTTATTTTATTTTGGAAGCCTCTTCTGAGGAGTGGGGTGGGGGCAAGGTAATTATAATGAGAGTTTAGTGGCATGAGATGCCTCGTGCAACTGAGCAAATAGCTGGGCACTCTGGTTACACAGAGTTTCAAAGTACACTCATCATGAAAATATTTTTTGAGTAAAATAGTAAAATGCTGTTTGTTTCAGTGGCGTGCAGAATGCCATACACACTTTAAAATTTTTATGTGGAAAAAAAGTATTGGTGGGAAGCCCCTGGGTTGTAGGAGCAAGACATGAATTATTTGCCTTTATATTTTTGGATGTTACTACAAACCTTTTTTATTGTTGTTTTTCTCCATGTGTTAATGGCAGTACTATGTAACTGTGTTCAGAGGCACAGAAAAATTATTTTACGTTCAGCAGACTCTCATGCCTTTCTGGGCCTTGCATCTCCTATATAAGGGCAGGGTGACGGGTATGTGTAGGCAAATGGGGCCACAAGGCATCGTTTGGATAAAAACAAAAGGGGTTTCTAGGGGGGGATCAGGCACACGTCGTTTTGAATGTAAAAACTGGTATAAAACAAATGTATTGCTTTATAGTCAACAAAGGACTACCTGGACCTTCTTTTTCCATCTGAGAAATTTGTTTGGCATTTGAGGACCTTGGTGATTTTTGAATGTTTTAAGTGTCTGGAGATCCTGGAGATGCAGTACCTTACATCCAGGCCTGCCCTGCTCAGAGCATCTGGATGTGTTACTCCCTGGGATGTCCTGGTTAGAAATGCTGCAGCCCAGGCCTACCAACCTGAACGCACACAGATGCTAGGTCTCAAATTTCTGTATCCCAGAAATCTGGCAGAAACTACGTATCAGCAGTGTTAAAATATGGCTGGAAGCTGCGTGCATGTATCGGGAGCTGCGTGCCAGCATTCCCCGGCTCAGCAGGGGTGTGATGAGTTTTTCATTAATATTAGCTCTCTGGAAGGAGCAGATGGTGCCAAGATCTTGCACCTCAGAGCCAGAATTACAGTTTGGAGCCAGCTGTATAATTTTCGTTAGTTCTAGAGTTTCACAGACCCCTTGTAGCCTTCATTTACCTTTGTAAGTGGGATGAGAATGCCAGCTCAATGAACTGATGTGTTAAATGTGAATAACACGTTGAATGATTATTCTGAGCATCAGTGCTGACTGATGAGGGAGTGCCATGTTTCCAGCCGCTCTCTTGCTGATGGCATATGTTGCTTTCACCGATTAAAATCCATCAACTCTAGAAAACTGGCTCTCAAGTCGCCTGGAGAAGGCCATAAGGCAGCAGCAGCAGGAATGTTCAAGGGCTGGGTGGCAGGAAAGCCTCTGGCAGTTGTACATAACTGCTACCTGGGTACTGAGACTCTTGAGAAGAGGTAGTAGAAAGGTAACACGGGAAGAATGGATTAAATCAATATTTTGTACTTGTATTTTTGTGTATTGAATTGGTAAATGTTGCATCAGCAGAGACGTGTTTTGTAGTACTGAGACAATAGAACAGAAACACTTTTAGTGCTACCAAGGACAATGATAAAATGAAGATATTTAAATGAATATAAAGATACCATGGTAGAACAGCAAGATGTAATCCTTACAGACAGTGCAGAGATGGAGAGGAGAAACCAGAGGATCTTGGTGCAAATTACACGAAGGCTTCTAAAATGGAAATAGCAACTTTGGGTTGCAGTGGTGGGGTAGGTTTCCATAGGCTGATTCAATTAACTATACTCCGCTTAAGCTCCCTAGGAATGTGTTCAGACACATGACTGAAGATACTGTGTGTGGAGCTTGTACCAATAGTAAGTGGAATTTTGAACATTTGGCTTAAGTAATGCAATGTGTCATATGCTTCCCAATGCACTCTGATCTGCTTTGAAACACAGATGGGTCCTCTCAATACCGTAGAGTTACAGACTTTAAGTGTCCTGTTCATTGCAAAAAAATTTAAGAGAAAGGATATCTCCACCTCAGTGTTCTGTTCCTTTGTCTGACCATCCTGACTCTGGCACGCAGCCTTTCTTCTCCGGGGTCTGACCTGCGTGCAGATGTCAATGGGAACGTTGCTCTTGGCTTGGCAGGGGCTGTAACCAGCACTGGCAGAGATTATTGCTCTTGCTGCACTGTAAATTTGGACAAGCTAGCTAAACACTGCAGTCTTTTAAGTGGATGGTAGTGAAAGGTTTTTAAATCTTGTCTTTTGTCCCTTAGCGGCTTTTCACTGTTTGTTTTTTCTTGTTGATCCGGTTGGTTTGATGCAAAGGCAGTGAAACCATCTGGGAATACAAAAAAAGTATCAGAAAATAACTTTCAGAACACTTAGAAAGGACTCTCTAAGACTTCAGCTAGGTATAAAAAGGTCCCATGGTAGCATTTATTTTTTAAAAAAGAACTTGTTGATTATTCCTGTGCCTGGATTTAAGAGTATAATTTATTCCTTTCCCTAACAACTGGCAATTAAACAAAAAAGGTGAAACACATCCCGCTGAAGTGAAGGACAAAACTCCTGCTGTCTTTGGTGGGGCTAAGAATTCACCCCAAGTGTACCTGGAGGAATACTTTGAACATGGTGTTACAAGCTATGCTTTGTGGTAGTAAAGAGCTTTTGTTAAGCTCACAGCTCTAGCTATTCACATGATGCGTTTGAGTGGTCGTTGCTGCACTGCTGCTTTTTGACAATTTAAAGGCATCTATAATTATCAAGGGGGAATTGGTGGCTCTGTGTGTGTTTCTCTCAGGCAATAGATACAAACAGGGCCTCCAGGTAGCAGCCTGTGTCTGTAAGGTGGAGGAAATGTACCTCCTGTAAGAGAGGGAAGTCTTGTCCCAGCCTTTAATTTTTTTTCCTAGGCCGAAGGAAGTCAGCTCCTCCAGGTTTCTGCTCCAGCCTTAGTCGTTGGGACTAACTGTCACTGTGACTTCTTTAAGCAATCAGTTAATGAGTCCATGCTTCTTGACTGGCTGGTGCCTACTCCCCCCGTGCAGAGTTGTGCACCTTGCAGTAAGACTGTTACTATGATATCCACTCAAAAAAATCAAAAATGTTTTCCAGCCACAGCACTTCTTTTCTGCCTGCTTGCCAAGGCTTCATTAAGAAAAGAGCTATTGATCTCATTAGTAAATTAAAAGAAGTCAAGCTGGGAACATGCAAAATAAAATTTGTGGGGCGAGGGGGAGAAGGAGAGTACCTGAGGCAGGGATTAAAATTTATTTTGGCCCAACCTCCTCTCATAGCAAAGAGATTCTTGTTTAGCCCCAACATCTTTACCTTCTGCGGGGGCTGCTGGTGGCTTGTCCACCCTCCCACGTCCCAGCCTGTTCTCTGCTTGCAGCTCTCTATCGAGGTCTCGGGAGGAGGGAGGGAGGATGAGAGATTTCACCAGAAATGAATGAAGCGCAGTCTGGAGTGGGAGGGGTGCAGCTGCTGCTCCCAGGGCTGGGAGCTCCCGTGGGGCTCTGGGCTGGTCACCTGTAGGGCTGCTGCTGGTTACAGGGTGGAGTAGCCAGTAAAGAGAAAAAGAAATGTTTAACAGTAACAAAGCTGAACACACCGATTTCACCACCAAAGTGTATTGTAGCCTCCTTCTCAAGACAGCCTCAGACCTGAGAACAGTGTGGTGAATGTAAAACGTGCCTGTGCAGGTCCCCTTCTGAAGGGCATCACGTATGCACTTCACATGGAGTTTGTCTATGTATTTAAGCAGAGATCATTGTCCATTACACTTTAGTTCCAACAGATGAAGCTCCCACAAAAATAGCTTCTGCAGGACTCACCAAAGAGTTTCGTGGCTGGCTGGTGTGCTGGTGAGAGCAGCATTTACTAGCGTGCTTTGCACAAACAAAAGAAAGTCCAAAATGGGAGAAGATTTAACTTTCTGTTGATGCTTCTTCCAAGAGCGTCTCTCCTTCCCGGGTTTGAATGTCAATAACTTGGAAGTCCTTTGGTATTACAATTTTCTTTGCTCACTTCAACAGAGTGAAATGAAGCTCCACGGTGGTATAAATGAATGTGTGAGGTTGTTGTTGGACTCTAAATGCTCCACTTTGTGCTCACATACAGGGAAGTGAGGACCTCACAGCTGGTCTGACTGCGGTCATGGGACAGAACGACAGGTTCCCGTCTGCCCCGGGTATAGGTTGTGTGCCTTGTTGATTCTTAAAGACATTCACGTGTAATACTCATTCACAGTACAGCTGCATGTGGGCTCCAATGGTATGAAAAATTGGGATTCATGGCTTTGGTCTTTTTTCCCCATATAATTGGACATGAAGATTGACCTTAAGTTTTTCTGGCTGAAGCAGGGGGATTGCTGAACACGCACTGGAGCTTTTCTTGTTTAAAGATAGATTTGCTTCATGAAACCCACATAAAGAAGTCACCATTTAGAGAGGAATATTATAACAAGGGTTTTTTTGTTCCCAAATCATACCCTATATAGTGAACACTCTGGCTGTCAAAGGGATTTCCTGTGTACAAAGGGTAGGATACAGTAACAGTTTTTCAGTTAGTATAATATTAAAAATATACAGTGTGGTTGTACAGAGCTGAAAAATGGTGTTTTTGTGATATAGTTAAGGGAGTAAAACAGTGAAAAAAATACACTTTCATCTAGCGAGACTTGACATACACATCCATTTCAGGTTCTGTTAATAATGTTCTTAATTTGCAATGTGTCATAGGAGGGCAGCATTAGTTATTGTAATGCTGTATTTATGATGTTATCAGTAGCGGAGCTGCAGTATAGTTTTCACCACAGAGCAGAACTCAGATTACTGGGGATTTAACATGAAAGCTCAATAACAATAATTTAATATGTACTATGTACAGTTAGAGTGATAGTTTTTTCTCTTTCTCAGCAGGAAATAAATGTGTTGGATCATTAAGCCTTGCTACTCTGTTCCCTGTTCAGCCTGAAGAAGAGAAGGCTTCAGGGAGACCTTATAGCAGCCTTCCAGTACTTTAAGGGGGCTACAGGAAAGATGGGGAGGGACTTCTTACAAGGGCATGTAGCGATAGGATGAGGGGTAACAGCTTTAAACTTGAAAGAAGGTATATTTAGACTAGATATTAGGAAGAAATTTTTTACTGTGAGGGTGGTGAGGCAGTGGCCCAGGTTGCCCAGAGAAGCTGTGGATGCCCCATCCCTGGAGGTGTTCAAGGCCAGGCTGGATGAGGCTTTGAGCCTAGTGGAAGGTGTCCCTACCCATGGCAGGGGGGTTGGAACTCAATCTTTAAGGTTCCTTTCCAACCTAAACCATTCTGTGATTCAGAAAATAGATACAAATAGGTCCGTATCATTCCATGGTTTCATTCTATATAGTTACACTGACTTTAATGGTGTGACACTGATTTATGTCAGGAAAGCATCCAGCCCAGCTGTCAAAGATGGTATCTTTATATGGCCATAAAAGTCAGGGAAGAAATCATATCAGGGTATCAAATGTATTGACTGTATTTTAGTATATTTTGGCAAAAAAACTTGTGGATTGAAGAAGTCAAAGTTCGAAAAGTAAATACACTTCTAACTTTTGGTTCAGAGCAAGCTGTCAAAGACCAAGCAAACATTGCTTTCTAAAGCTTTTTCCAAGTGAATTTATTGCTCATGATACATGCTGAATTAACAGCCCCAGAGACTGAAGCCTTTTAATTTGGGTGGATTTCAGGATTCCCATACAAAGCCTGATTGTTTCCATTTTTGGGAAGAGAGTCTCTATTTGTCCCTCGTACAGTTCCAAGCATGCTGTTGGTGCTCAATAAATGATCATAAATAATAATAATACTAAAGTCAGAGTAATGTGATCTGCACAGATGTCCTGGGTGAGGCTTGGAGGATGAGACTCGCCTCATGCTGGGTCCCAGTGCTGCTGCACCTCTCCTGGCTGCTGCTCCTATACGTGCTGCCTATGGACTGCAGGAGCAGTCTCTGCCCCCTCCATAGGGAATCTGTAGGGTGCTCTAGCCTGCTCTCTTTTTTTCTTTTCTCTGACAGATTTAGGAATCCTCAACTTAAAGGAAAGGATTGCTTTCTGTCTGCTGCTAGAAGCTAGTTTTAATTGTCCCTTCTGGCTGCTCGTTCTGCACCTGAAGCTGGATGTTTTTGAAGCCAAAACATCTGGGATTGTTGTAACCTTCCCACGGGTGTGAGGAGCAGACTGGCTTTCAGAACAGAGGAAAGGGTGCAGTAGTGCAAGCGAGGACCTTTCAGCAGTGCTTCCACCACGGGTAGTTGCCCACGTACTTCTTATGAATTAAGGAAGGAGGATTTGAGGAACTTTCCAAATAACCTTTCAAGCTTAGTATCACATAAAAAATGGAAGCTGTTATGAGTTATAAAAGTTTCCTATCTAGCTTCCCCTCAGACTTAGGCATCAACTCTTGGCATGCTCAGTTGGTGAGCAGGGGTAAGAACATCAGGGAATACTCTGCTCCTGTAAGGTGTTAGCCCAAATGTTGATTCCTGATGTCACCAGAGGAGCAAAGGCCAGTAGTCACTTACGGGTAACACACATATCTTGCAGACCAGGATTGGGCTGCAAGGTTTTTCCCCCTTCCCCATCTAGTAAATCCACCAGATTTAGTCAGTAAGTGGAGTAACAGGCTTAAAGTGCCCTATATAGGGGATATATGTTGGGATTTGGACTTAGCTGTGTGACTTTGCTACTAAGAATTGTCTTGAGTAGGGCACTTATACCTGAACACAAGAATTTGACAAAAATGACCAATATGGGATAAGAATGACATACACTGAAATCAGGATGTGGAAGAAAAGTGAAAAAGCTAAGCCAGGTTTTTGCCCTTTGAAGACAGGGAAATGTCTGTGTAATAAGCTACCCTTTATACCAGACTAAAAAGAAATCATTCTTTCTTATTGTTGTCAGATTGGCATGTAGTATCCCTGTGAATACATCTAGCTGTTTCCAGTTGCCTTTAACAGAGATAGATACTGAATATTTGAGTTCTTTATAAACACAAGATGAAATTATCATCATTTTTCAGAAGGCTCACAATGTAGTATAAACAAGTCAGCTAAAGTAAAGTATTTATTGATAATCTCTGAAACACACTGTAAAGATTTCCTTGTCTGGAGCTAGAAAATGCCACAATCCCTGCCTCTGCCTCCACAGGAACGATCCATTGCTTGCTCACAGCCTTCTCCTATGGGAAGGCAAAGAGCTGTTCCTTACAGGGTTCAGTATCCAGAGTCTGCTGGTTACGGGGACAGTGATTTTTGGTAGTTGTTGTTTATCAACAGCCAGAAAAATGGATATTAAACTTTCAAGTTCATTAGAAGGACTTGGGCTTGTGGTGAACTGTATTATGGGAGTTAGCATCCTTCTGATAAAATAAGGGAGTTTGTTGGGTGGTTTTTTTGACTCACTTCAATTACAGCTCCACCTGCAAAGGAATGCTGTGTTTCTCTTTTATTACTGAAATTTTGGATTTTTTTTTTCTCATATTTGCCCTCTATTGCCCCATCCTCCCACCCATTGCTCTGCCAGCTCAGCATACTTTTGATTAACAAGGAAAGATTGTATCTGTCTCTAATGTTAACCCGGTCTGTCTCTCTGCCCTTGTGGGAATGAAAAAAATCCAATGGCATTACAAAAGGAACCATGAAGACTCCTAATGTCATCCTGTTCAGCATTCCTCCTCTTAGTGAAACAAGCTTTAATATTCAGCACATTGAATAAGCTATAGCGAGTGCCAATTTCTTGCTTGTATACTTGTTGCATTGCCAAAGTTTCTTTGGCTCTCCAACAGGGATGCACAATAGTAGAAATGAGTAAAGTGAAATACCAGATCTAGCTCTGATCAAACTCTGGAGGAGTTTTTATTTAGATTTGAACTTTCTCACACCCATTTCTAAGCAATAGTTGCTGGTTCTTGGTGGCTTGCCACAGCATAAATATCATATACTGGAATGTGTTTAGCTTTAGAAGATTACCTGGGAAAAAAGCCTTTCCAGTTGTAATGTTTTAAAAGGTCTGTTTCCACTCTGACTTCCCTCACCCCTCCTTTCTTGCTTTTTAACATCTGCATGTGAATATAATAAAGCGCAGACTGAAGCTGGTCATTTACAGAGAAGGAAGAGCCCTGGCGTTGTAATTGAGATGTTACTGCCTGCTTCTATGGCACATATTAGCTGAATAAAACATGCAGTCAATAAAGGGAAACAAAACAATAAAACTAAGCCCTTTGGTGCTCTGTTATAGGGTGTTATGCAACATAGAAACCTGCAGTCATAAAACTGAGAATGAGGGAAACCTTACACTTTCAAGAACAAAGGCATCCAAGCATTAAGTTGGGAACAGCACTAAACTGCCATTCTCTTTGCACCTGGAAGCAGTTAGTTTTAAAAGCCATACTGGTTTATACTGTCCTCTTCCAATTTAAATAGGGCCTTCATGTGTTCTTGTTAGATGCTTACACAGAAACATGGTTTTAATTAAGGCATGCATTGATCCAAGTCCAAAAGATACATTTATTTCGGAAGATAAATTCATTAGCCATAGGCATAAAAAGCTGGTGTTCTTGCTGAGAAAATTCCAGCCTTGGGAACCACGTTCTGTATCCTTTCTAAATGTATAGTATGCCACACAGATCTGGTTTGTGTGGCATCAATCAAATATACTGTATCCTTATACCTTATATATTTGGCATAGTTAATTTTGAGAAATATAGACAAGTTGAAGGAGGAAAATTAAGATGTATAAGCATGAGAGGACAGATGTTTTCAGCCGTCAGATTTCACTAGCATTTATCAGTAATTTATATGTGATAGTTATGGAAAATAAATCTTAAAGAATAATTTATTGAAATATATGAGTTTTGATAAATTGCCCAGATACAGTAGCAAGTTTCATGAATGTCTTTGTAGGTATTTATAGATTAAAGATTTTCAATACTTCTTGGGGTGTGAATGAAGAGATCTCTCAGGGTCATGGTGTATTTCTCATTAGATGGGCATAACTCACTCCCTGTGCTTAGAAGTTGAAAAATGTGTACATTGTTTTTCCACAGTTCTTGGTTTCTTAAATTCTGTTCCCCCCAAATATCCTCCCATGTGTATTCCTGAAACTTCTAGGGGCACACAGAAAGCATAAAATGGAAAGGATGTTGTACAAATAAAAATGACTATTTATGACAATCTTTTTACAATGATAAATGATTAAAATGGTTTTATAGTTTATATAACTATAAACTGGGAAAAAGTTGCAAAACTGTAATATGAAAATTTAGGAAGAGTCAGGAATCGGGAAAAATTGAGCTTTCTGCCTTGCTTTCTCCCTCTTCTACTTTTAGATAAAATTTGGTATAACCTGCCAATTTCTGAAAATGTATTAATGCACATGCTTATAGATGCTAAGAACGGTGCACCGCTTTCCAAGAAATGTTTTGCTGAAGTCTGGCCTTTTTCCATGAACTCAGGCTTGAAAGGATTTCGGGCAAACATATTCTTGACTATCTTCATTCACAAGTAAGGCTCCATCTGACTCCTGACTACTTTCATGCTTGATGTTTTTTATGGAGCTCGTTTAAAGTCAGGGCACATGACAGATGTGCCTTGACATCGGTGAACTTTGAACATGGCACTGCAGGTTCAAACGCTCGCAGGCCTGGGTCATTAGAGAGCCGTCTGCTTTCCATGGGGCTGCAGGATGGACCTCATTGTACCATTTAAAGGGACCCGGACTGCGCGATCAGAAATACTCCTTAGCGGCATGTATCTCCTCTTTGATTTTACTGTGCTAAGCCAAAGAAAAGACTGCTTTTCCACTTTATTATTGTTAGTATTGTGTAATTACACCTCATTATTTGCATCTGTTCTTAATGTGGATTTAAATAGTGAACACAGCTTGCAGTTGCTTGCTCTGTATAAAACTGTTGGACATTGAGTGTCTCCTAAATCAGTAAAGACTGAACAGTTCAGCACCAAGATCTTAGTCACGAAACGCTGCAGAGATAAATGAACCTTAACATTTCTTTTTACTGGTATCTGTGAATGTAGCCATCAACAAGGCCGGATAAATGCTTGAAGTCAAAACATTGTCATGGATGGTGAAAATATTGACAGCTTGCTGGCCTGTTCAAAGTGAATAAACTTAATTTGAATTGGTTTGTTGCACTGGTAGGATTGCTACAGAAACTTCCTGACATACTCTATAGTTACCCCTTCTGTCTTCTGCTCCACTTCAGGAAAAGCTCAGTGTGGAATAAACTGACAGTTTGCCAGAGCTACTAGATATGTGTTGCAGAAGTCTCTGCTGTACTGTGTGTGTCTTTGAATATAGATTACTTAAAAACACATTAAAAAATGAGTTAAGGCAATTAGATTATTGTATTTACCTTCAGAATGGAATTTTATTAGAAAATTTCTCTACTTCCACTCCTCAAAATCTAATCCTGTTTTGTTTCAAAAAGCAGAGTATATATGTTTTCTCCATGTAATGTAGGATTGTACTTGTTTCATGGAATTTCATTGCTTCATTTGTAAATACCAGCTTATGATTTTTGAGAGGTGGGAAGTTTGAGGAGCAGTAGTTGTGGAAGAGAGCTATCAGCCATCAAATAGTGCTTTTTTCCCTGTCAGCCTTTACTTGCTTCCAGTTTTATACATTGAAAGAATTATTACAAAGTTCTGAAGTGATCAAAAACACAAGTTTTTTTGTGGTATTTTTTGATACTAGAAAGGCCTCCAGAAAATAATAGACATCCTCCCTCCCCCTGCAAAAATTAACATGAAATTTGTGTTTGGATCATTGCTAGGGGAAGATGTAGTGGAGAAGGAGGAAGAGGTGACTGATTTTTCTCAAAAGCTTTATGATCTAGTAACGCTGAGGAATCACACAGCCTTCAACCTGATGACATTCATTTTTTGTGTCAATTTTCTTGCTGGTTTGGTGATTTTTTTGTTAGTGTTTTGAAGGACACTGAAGGAAAACTAAGATTCCACTTAAAAGTTATTTTCCATGTTGTCCTATATCATAAGTCCTTTTTTTCTGTATCAGTATAACATCTACTACAGAAGGACCGTGGTCTGTGATCAGAGCTCCTACCTGTTACTCTGATTTCCGGAAGAAGAAAAACTGGATAGAGAGTTTGGGTCCCCATGGACACATTTAGATCAGAAAAAGTCCCTCAAGGCAATGTCAGCGTGGATTTGAAGAACTGTGGGTTGCTTTTTCTATCTCAGGCAAAAAGCTTACCAAAACTACAGCAAATATATGAAGTCATTTTGTGGCCTCTTAAATGAGTGCAGTACAGCCCAGCTCTCTGGCTTCCTGCCTCCAGCGCTGCTTTTGAAGCACTAGACAGAGGGACTCTGTTAGAGGTGAACCTTCACGAGTTCTTCTAACACTCAGGAATTTGCTCCTTTCCTGGTCAGCAACCCTTAGAGCTTTTTCATGTTCAAATGACTCTATGTGCTCTTGTCTCTCCTTCTGCAAATTGGTCTGTCAATTAGTATGGATGCAAGCAAACATACTACACACAACATGTGTAACTATACTATGGCCATTCAAGTTAAACATTGAACATACAGATAGCCAGTAAGCATATAAATAAAGGTTATAGAAGATGAACTATTGTAAGACACTATGTAAAAACAAAGAATTAGGATCGCTTCTCAAGATTTCTTTTTAAGAATTCAACAACACACAATTTACTGAATATTAGAGAAGCATTTTATAGACCAAATAATAGTTGTTCATGAACTGAAGTGCCAGCATCCAGATTTACTGTGGTGAACTACAGCATTTCTTCCTTGGAGAAAAACACAGCCTTGCTCAACGTCCTCCAGTAAAATAAGCATTTTAAAAGCACTGAAGTTACAGTATAATTTATAGTTATCATTTTAAGCACTGAATTTTCAGACCATTTCCCTCTGTTTTCTCACTGGTGAGGAATGTTCAAGGACTGTAATATCAGCATGTCTCCTATTACAAAGTTAAACTCCAGAAACATTTAACAAGGTGAAAGTTCTAAAATTAGCCTGTTTTCTCCAGCCCACACATCACACACCTGTAGGAGAATGTGGCCATGTACACTGTACTCCACGCTTTCTTTCCTTATTACAAATCAAAACACTCTAACCAAGCATTCAAACCCAAACTTTGCCTATTTTCATTAAGTCAAGAGACCTATTAATTCCAGATGTAAACTATTCCACTTCTCCCTCTCAAAGCTGGACAGGGTATTTTCCTGTACCTGTGTCTGGTTTTTAGCACGTGGTCTCTTTTTTCCACATTCCCCGGCCTGCCTATTGCACGACGCACCCCTGAAGGTTTGTTGCTTCAGTTGTGCAGCTGGTGCATGGTAAAGGCACGTCTACACATGAGGAGTTCAGCTAATTCAAAGTTTTTACCTTTCTCTAACATGCTTTCAAAAATATTTGGTCAATGTGCTCACTTTCCATTCTTTCAGTCTACTACCCGGCCCGTGATTGCTAAACTTGGGGCTACAAACCCCTAATCGTCAATGACTACTTTTGAGAGGTATATGACAGTTCTAATAAGCCTAAGAAAGAGAAAGGTTGTTGTTATTATATGATGCAGGGTCTTTATTACAGCTAGAAAAAATTTAGATGTTNTTCCTTGTGAACAAAGATAATTTCTCAGGAATCACTGCAGTTGAAAGAGTTTGGGGTACAGGTAGTAAGTCTGTAGTAGTAACCGACAAAAAATGACCACACCGCTTCATGCACTGATGGTTTCTGTCACNATTTTCATTAAGTCAAGAGACCTATTAATTCCAGATGTAAACTATTCCACTTCTCCCTCTCAAAGCTGGACAGGGTATTTTCCTGTACCTGTGTCTGGTTTTTAGCACGTGGTCTCTTTTTTCCACATTCCCCGGCCTGCCTATTGCACGACGCACCCCTGAAGGTTTGTTGCTTCAGTTGTGCAGCTGGTGCATGGTAAAGGCACGTCTACACATGAGGAGTTCAGCTAATTCAAAGTTTTTACCTTTCTCTAACATGCTTTCAAAAATATTTGGTCAATGTGCTCACTTTCCATTCTTTCAGTCTACTACCCGGCCCGTGATTGCTAAACTTGGGGCTACAAACCCCTAATCGTCAATGACTACTTTTGAGAGGTATATGACAGTTCTAATAAGCCTAAGAAAGAGAAAGGTTGTTGTTATTATATGATGCAGGGTCTTTATTACAGCTAGAAAAAATTTAGATGTTCACAAATGGAGAAGGGAGAGAACCACTGATTCAGATAATTTGTTTTCAAAGTAAGGCTCAGCTTAATCCTGAACCAGTTTTGGATGTTTGTTGATATAGCTTATTTCTTAGAGACTCTGTGGCTTTGCAGTCTTTTAGCTGGTCTGTTGGTGGGAGCTTTCTTGTGAACAAAGATAATTTCTCAGGAATCACTGCAGTTGAAAGAGTCTAGGGTACAGGTAGTAAGTCTGTAGTAGTAACCGACAAAAAATGACCACACCGCTTCATGCACTGATGGTTTCTGTCACAGTCAGTTTAACAGGATTTTTTTAAGCATTGATGCGATGGAAGGAGCGGATCCTTTAGTCAGTTAAATACGTGTGGATTTGAATAATCTGATTGACTGCCAGTTGACAGTAAGTTTATCTGTGGTAAAAGATCCATAGAAGTTGATTTTGGCTGTAGTCCTAACAGAAGAGCATGAGAGCATGCTGGTCCTATCGTGAAATGGGCACTGGATGTGACTTGGCAGCCCTCAGAAAAACTTATGAGCTCTTCTGCTACTTGACTAAGCATCAATGCACAATGTATTGTTGCTGCTAGAGAAACTTTATATTTGCATTGATCTCCACAACAGTAAAAGTGATTTTGATCCTTACATTAAAAAAAGAAAAAAAAAAGGGAATATATGGATAAACCCATCAACAGCTGGTCTTGAGCATAAATTTTACAGGCGAAGTTTTCAGGGGCAGTGATTGCTGCTTTGATGTGTGTTGGCATCGTGACTAGAACGAAGGGCTAGCAATCTGTGCCTGGGGCTTCTGAGTGCCATGGTGAGACAAATGGCTGTTAAATCACTCTCATTGCTGCTAGCTTTGTGATATATCTGAGTACATAAGTGTTTATAAAAATTATTTACACCATATCTTTGCTTTCTTTGTAATTCAGGATAGCACTTAACCAAGACGGAGAAGTAGGCTTGTGAACAACCAAGGAGAATAAAATTGTCGCTGTATTGCTGGCAGACTTTGAAATGGAAGTGCAATGTAAATTTTTTCCCCTCTGTTTTTTTGAAATAAGAATTAAAAAAAAAAGTGTGTTTAAGGCATAAGTCAAGTTGAAGATAATTATTTTCATTGGAAACATGATGAAAAATAGAAAATTAGAGACAGATGGGTCACATGATTCTTAGGTATAGACCCAGTGTATGGAGTTCACTGCTTGGCCTGCTGCCTTTGCAGCTGAGAAATCCTTTAAATTATTTATTTATTTTTAAAGCGATTCATTTGGCACACTGATGTAAATGGAATAGAGGGAAATATTTTTTTTCCAAGTCTACTGTATACAGTGTTTGGAGATAGTAATCTACAAATATTTCCAGTAAAATTTTTTGTTGTGTTGCTTTGGGTCTTGTAAAAAGTGAGGATTTTATAGCATTTTCCAGCTATCTGTTCCCCAGCGGACCTGAAATGCAAAGACTATAGAAAAAGCCTCTCCTGAAGAGTTGCTTGTTGCCACTGAAACAGTGACCGTTAGTAAATTAAAATAAACATTCTTTGAATAATTTATGATTTGATTGCTTTCGAAGCTGGAGTGTGGTGCTTGCAAAAGGATTTTTTTTTTTTGTTAGCTTGCATGCCTTGCAATGAGAAAAGGCATCATGTTAATCATATGTAAAAAGAAATGCAGGTTTCTTGTGAGCGATAACAAGGGTAGTATTTTCCACTGTGCCGCATTGTGTAATACAGTAAATTGGGAAAATCCAAGCTGTCATTCATTAGGAGCCATTCTTGTCACAGGCTGGCTGCTGCTGAACATTCCCACCCAGTGGTGCCCATGAACAGCAGGATCAAAAATAATCAGTTGGGAAACAATAAAATGAGAAGGACGTCAATGATGATGAAGATGTCTTGGGAACGAATTCCATCTGCACGGTGCTCTTAAAGAGCTCTTGACTACATACAGTGCATTAACATGTTAAAATGCATAGAAGAGAACACTTAAAGCAGGAAACGGGCTTGCTGATAGCTACATGAACCATATAAAGGTTGTGAGGGTCCAAGCACTGTGCCTCTGCACAGCTGGTGTTGGATGCCATTGCTCAGAAACCTTCATGCTACTTTTGAGCAGCAAGCTAGTCTCTAGTTTGAATATAAATGAGTGAAGTCAACTGCCCCTTAATTTATACACATTGCCAGAGACTGTCCCAGGGTTTGGAATTAAATACTCCAGCACAAATCTCTTTAAACCTCTCCTAAATAAGAAATTATGCTAAAGCTCTTTAGTAAGGAGGTTCTCCCCCCTGTTGAAATAAAAATCAATTATGTTTGCTCTGCTGTGAACAATGTCACTCCGTAGCCTTGCTTTCTAATTGGGTAATGCCTTAATGACCTGCTGGGAGGCTATGATGCATTGCTTTGGACCCTCTCTGCAGGCTTTTAGACTACCAGTCAGATGTCAATGAAGCTTGACTCAATAGGGGTTCTTTTTCTAAAATTCCATTATTCATCAGGGTTTATGCACTAAAATGATCACAAAATAAAACCTTCACATCAAGCAGAGCTAAATAGAATTATGGATGCTTTACTTCATTGTTCGACTGTGAGATTGTCAGTGGATTAAAATTAGGTTCTTTTTTATTTGTTAAGTTTGATGAAAACGTTTTCTCGGTTTTGGGTTTTTCTGTTAAGAAGCATCGAAAGAGGCAATTTTAAAGGTGTGTGTGTTTTTTGGTTTTTGGTTTTTTTTTAATAAGGTTGTGTATATGTATTTTAAATGAGTTTTATCTATTATTGTTTGTTTTAAACCATGAAACAAATGTTTAAAAAAATCTTATTCACAGTCAGTGAGTGATAAGTATGAGACCATTTATTTTACTTAAGAGCTTTGTTGAATCATTCTGGTTTTCTACCAGAATTGGGATAAACAGGAGAAAAATCCTACCTACATTTGCTTTATAATTTCTTCCTAATGTCTAATAGAGATTAGTAAAGTAGAATTTTAAAAACTCTTATTAGCTGTGTTATGAAGCTAGTGCCTGAAGAGGGGAGCTGCTGGTTCTGGAGGACTTCTCTTCCAGAGTGACAAGGCCCATCATTTCCTTTGCATGGAGAAGATGCTTTCCACAATCAGAGCCTGAGGATATGTAACTATAAGAAAGGTAAATTTAAGCTGGAAAGGCATCTTTCTCATTTAATTCATACATATACACATATAGATACATGTATTTAATTTGAAAAATAAAAGGAAATGACAAACGTATGTTTTTATAACAGCCTCAAGAAAAGTTTTATGGCCGCGTAAACACAAGTAATTCTGTTATGCAGTAACAAATTAAGAGTTACCAGGGCAACTGCATGGAATAATTTTTTCGTACTACCTCTGGAATGCATACCATCTTCTCAATGTGACTGACCGATGTGTTGTGTGAAATACATGTATTTCGAAATCAGTAACAAAGTCGGTCATACAATTACAATAAAGTGGCACCTTTCCCTCAAGTTTATAAAGGTTAGTGAAATGTACAAAAATACAATTACAAATATGTGGAATGTATAAATAAGTGAAAATTTTATTTGGCTTTACATTTTCAGGACCATGTGTTCTGGAAAATTCTCTAATTTTGAAGGTTTAACCTTCTGGTTTTAAAATAAGGCCAGAATTAGTCTCTCTTAAGTTCCACATCAGTGAGATATTAATTTTTGGTTAGAATCATCCCTTTTCAGAAAGGTAAGAGATTTTCTGCAGATGTTTCACCTTCATCTCACACACTGAACATTGCTTTTTTGGTGATCCAGTTCTTTCTCTCAGAACTTCGATGTCCTTGTCTCCTGAGTAATACCGTCACCTTTACTTTCAACTAATTCGAATGTTATATTTTGTATAATTGTCTAGCATATAGGTACACTTCTTCATTTGCAACCTAGGATCTTCTCATTTTACTGATTTTCTGTCACACAGAGGAAGATGAATTGATGTTTCCTTTCACACATGAAGGAGATTGACACAGTAGTTTTCCTAAAACCTTGGAAGGCTGCATTAAAACCAGAGTCCCAATCATTCACACAAAACATCCTAGTCCAGTATCTAGGTAATTTTTTCACATTTATGATGGTTTCATCAACATCTTTATCTCTTAAATTGTGAACTAGGTGATGAAAGGTAGTCCTAACTAGAGTTTCCTTTAATCTGCTAGCAGCTTATTTAAAAGCCTATTTTTTCCTCTGTTGTTCATTATTTAAGCAGTCTGCCCAAATGTGCCATATGTTAAAATGTCTCCAGGAACCAACACCACCGCAGTTAGGACTGACTGCACAGGTTTCTCAAAACAACGTTACCCAGCCTCCAGGTTCGGTATGCCTCTGTGCACAATTAGAATGATAAACTTTGAAATCTCTGAAGTTTGCAGTTTCTTAATATGAAAAGCCTGTAATCCTTGAATAATATATTGCACCTTGTCAAGAACAAAGCAGGTTTAGAATAATTGGAGACTTCAAGTTTAGTCCATCAATTACTGAAGGTGAGAGCATGAGCTGGAGATCTGGAATGCTACAGGCTCACCAAGTGTTGTTTTCAGGAATTTAGAGAGGCTTGTTATGGATTCAGCCCTCACGTTTGATCTGTAAATGCTAAAAAGCTGTTCTGTTTTATAACACCATGCCCCTACCCCTATCGTGCAAGAACGATTCTCTGCACATCTAATTCTAATCAGTAAAGTAAATAATCTTGAACTTGGAATACTCTCAAGAGCACTTGCTCATGTTTTTATAAATGCTTAGGAAAGTACCCAAGTTTCTGGTAGCTAATATTAAAGCCTTAGCTGAAATACTCATTCCAGCTGTCCCAAACTAGATTTTTTTCCAGTATGCACTTGGAGAATTATGGGACTCTGGAAGGTGACATGACACTCCACAGGAAACCATAAAGTCTTCTGGCCCTGAAATACAGGACTGCAAACCTCATTAGATTTACTTTATTCATAACCCTTCTGGAGGTATCTTTTCTACTTCCCTCTTCTGCCTCCCCTAGTCCCCAAATACTTCTGTAGATCTATTTAGTTGTTGGGCTTAAAAAGCTGCATTTTAATATTTTTTAAGGCATGGCAGGAGAAAACACCTGGTTTCTATCTGAAATGGCACAAAGTAGCTACAAAAACCAATATACAAATTATATGATTGCCTGGTACTGAGTTTTAATGATTATAGGAAATTAGTGGGCCAATGGCCTTGCCATTACCAGCTTCACCTCACAGTGCAGACCTACCTGTCCCCCAGGGAATAAAGGTTACATTTAACTTTGATACACATAGAATTTTATGGAAGGCCAGTATCTTGCTAATGCATGAATTAATGGCATCTGACAAAGCTGAACCTAACACTCGGGGTTGGATCAAATCTTGAGGTAGGGAGATTTTTTGCTTCCTTCAGCGCTCCTGAGTATTATCTTCCTAAATGCTACAAAATGTCTCTTTTTAATGTTTGAAGATTTCTCTTTTGACACGGTAAGGCTCTGGGGGAGCTTACCCCAGTGTATGAGATTTGTCCAAGCCTGCTCAGTACCGAATTTTTTGAAATAGTACTTAAGTGTTATCTAGGCCTTGTGCCTCTTTGAGATGAGGTGGGTCACCCTGAAGGATCAGGTGCTTAACTTATCCTGCCTGAAGAGATACAGTTGTAATTTAGGCAGCCTTTTATTTAATTATGGGGCAACACTTGTAAGTTTTCAAGGAAAAGAAATTTAAGTTCTAATGAGAAAACCTGTTAAATCCTAACTTAATTTTAAATATTCTCTCTCGATTGCTTTCTTATAGTATGGTAAAAAGAAAAAGGAGAAAGTAACTGTTGGTTCAAATCCTGTCATCTGTAGAAGAAAAGCATCTAATGCTAGATACTGAAAATACCTTTTTCTCACTGTCTCCAACAATATCTAGAATTAGCTTATTTTACACTGATACATCTGTGCGTGTACCTGTGCATACACATTCTCAGTGAAACTCCTGGTTTAGCTCTGTGAAAACAAACCAGCAAATTTCTGGTCTAATAGATGCTCAGCTGACATTGTTGGCTGCTACACTTCTCAAAGGTGAGAGACGAGAGCTACAGACATAAAAGAACTGCTGTGGATTGTCAGATTTATACGGCTTCCATCCTTTGTTCCACAGTCCCACCTCCTGGAAAAGCTACAGAGAAAAGTATCTTCAAGCAGCAACTTTTTCTCTTCTGATCAGTTTTTACATGTTGTAGAAACTAAGGTTTAGGAATTAATTTGGCAGCATAAGGTTTTCAGGATTTGCGTGATGAGCTACAATCAAACTCCCTGAATGGCGGAACTGTCAAAGATTGTCTTCCCTACAACCTGGCTGCTCTCTCTGTTCCTCACTGATGTCCACGGGGTTCCCAGTGAACATCGCCTGTGAACATTAGGATTGCGTTACACCAAGACCCACCATGGTGTGTCTCATTATACTTAGACTAAAAATTTGGGATGTAGCTAAGATGTCTGCAGTGTCTCATCCATTTGATCTCAGATTTATGTCAGGTTTTCAGCTGATGATTTTGCAGACTTCTGCAAACTTCTCTAATGCTTTAAAAACATGGTCTTCCTTTTGTGGTAGACTTGACTGTGATACAGTCAATGTTTTGGCTTGGAGCTGAATGACAACTTCTTTTCATCTTTACTTTTCTTTGCTTACAGAATTGTTGACATTATTAGAGTATGGCTCCAAAGGAGTTTGGTAAGTTTTCAATTAGTGGATTTGTAATGAATAGTTTACATATGACATCACCATTTTTTTCCAGGCCAAGACACTGCTATGTGAAGTCATATTGAAAATACTAAGCTGAATTCACAGTTACTATGTGAACTTTGAAAAGAACATTTATAGAAAAATAATACTGTACCATTAGAGTGCTGGCACTTTCTGTTTCTCAGAAACAGAATTTGTTTTTGCAGCCTCTCTACCACTAAAACTCTTGTTGAAATTAGTTTGCTGCAAGGTGTTTTCCTATGAAAAGATTAATATCACCTAAAAGTGACTGGGATGTCTCTGTCTTTGTACTAACGCAGGATATATTAATTCCTGCCCTGACCAAGGAACAGTTGTGAAGAAATTTAAGTTCAATAGTTTCATGAGCTTACTGTTGTGTCCTTCCTGTTTTCTTTCAATTTATCTTGCAAATTGCTTTCTTTTATTGCTTTTAATTTAAGGAACTGTTTGTGATTTGATAGTATTTTCTGATGTTCACCATGAAATGTCCTATGCTGTGGCTACGTTACCAAATAAATCAGCGCAACAGGGGCAGATTGGTTGACTAAAGAAACTGGTTCTGAGGTTTCTGCATCCACGCTACATGTTTGGACACTTTTTTCTTCAGAAAAAATTCAGTCTGGTCTCCTGGACTACATTTCCAAATCACAAGCATGGTATCAAGCTGTCCAAAGGAGCAGCTATTGGTTCAAAACTTTATGTCCCTGTAAATTGGTTAACACCTGAAGAGAGCTCAGTCCTCCCGAAAGCAATCAGAGTTGCTCTGTCAATCCAGCCAGCACACAGTGACTGGGTTCAAGTGTGGGCTTGCTTCAGAGCTGCCCTGCTGCTGCAAACTAAAACACCCCTGTAGGCACAGGTCAGCTGGCTCTGATTTCTCATGAGGAAAGTTTTCTGAATTTCTGAAAGCCAGATCTCTGTAAGGTATCTCAAATTGAACCGTCAAAACACGTGCCACTTTGGAAAGTGTAGATCACAGTGAATAAATGACAAATGGTTTAAAGATGTCAGGGCATAGGAGTAATTTCACTACTGTTAAAAGGAGTACTGTGATACAGAACTGGATAAAAGTTTTCAAAGTAAAGTAACTTCACTGGGAAATGAAGAGCCTGAAATACTAAAAAATCCATGTAAATTTGGGGAATTATTTCAGCCAAAAATTTAGAAGTAGGATAACGTTTTAGCATATCAAAACATTTTATTTTATACATGGAAGCTTTTCAGACTGTTTCAAAATATTTCACTTTGGGTTGAAAGATGTAGCTGACTTTTTTTTTTTTTTTAATTCTGCCAAACAGCCAGAAACACTTCTGTTTCAGATCCATTTTTTTCCTGACTTTTTTTTTCTAAACCACAAAATTGGAAAATCAATTTATTTGCTTGCTGTTTCTTATATGTTTAATTAGCTTCAGATGTCAGATCTAAAATTCTGATCTCCAGGGTAAGGCTGTGCCAAATTTTTCTGTAAAGCAGTTTTGGTAAATCAGAGCATTACGTAAACAAAAGGAATAGAGCACAGAGCATAGCTGCTTCACTGTTGTCATTATCAGCTAGAGGCTGCTATATTTTTAAAAGATTCTTGTGATCTGCCTCTGGTTCCATCCTGCACCAAGAACTTCAGACACTTGACAAATCATGAAGTGAAAGTACGTACTGTTCTGGTATACCTCTTGCTCCATCTGAACCAGTTCACCCACTTACTGGTAATGAGAGTCTGATATGATGAGGTCTTGTGGTCACGCATGAACCAGCACTCAAGGGGATGAACGAAACTCAGGGCTCTGCAAAAGAGCTTGGGTGGACCCAGCTGTGGCAATGAGCAGCACCACCACTCGTGGCTGTTTGCTTTGTGCTGCCCCTTACTGCCCTTTGTAGGCATTCCTTACCCCTGCAGTGAAGTAGGAGAGATGCATACCTGTTGTCTCTGCAGTTCAGCCTGGTGTCCAAGTGTAACCCATCTTTGCCAGATTAAGCTAAAATGTCAGTTCTAAGCAGAAACCCTCTCATCCTGCTACGTGGCTCTGGAGGTGGACACAGGGCAGAGCAGGGATCACCTGCTGGCTGCCTTCGCTGGAGTCTGGCAGAGCTCTGATATAGGCAGGCTTAATTCAAGCATATGAGTGTGTCATTTTGGGTTTGCAGGATCTCTTTAAGGTATGTATTTTGGAGAGGTTGTTTTGTAATATACTGTACAGTGTGTTGGAATGTTTAACAAGGAGCCACTCATGCTGGTAACTTGAAATCCCTGAGTTGGAAATCAAACTAAAAGCAAATTCTCCCTTGTCTTTTAATACCCTTCTACACTTCTAGCAAGTGCCATTGTTATAGGATATGAAACTGTTTTGCTGGGGAGATGCTTCCTTTCTGAGGTGGTACAGAGAGATCTGAGTTTGAGAAGGTTGACTGATTTGTTCAATAACAGCGTTTGGTGACAGAATTTAGCTCCCAACCCCAGGTCCAAGCAATAGTTATTGCTACCTCTCAGGAATTAGTTGATTTAAGTGAAGTGTCATAAAGCTGCACGATTTGAATGAGCTACCAATTCTGAGCTACCATGGAGCAGCTGGCAAACCTGCAGCAAACAAACAAAAAAAAAGTGAAGGAAAAACCCGTCACCATTTTACATGGGAATACAGATGTAGCAAACTGCACCAAGCCAATGAAAAGGGTAAAACAGTCCCACAGAACATCTTTACCGTGCAATCCCATTTGACACAATCGACACTCCTGTTTTTTTGTGGGAGCTGTTCCTGGATTTCATCTGTCTACGAGGAGACAGAAATGCTCTGCCCTAGGGAGAACAATTGAGGGGAAAAGAGTGTTTCTTAAAATCCTCAGCAAAAGCCTCTCTTCTTTATCTAGAGCTCATTAGAGAGTTTAAAGAAAACCCACTGTCGTGTTTAAATGCTTTTCCCCCCTCAGTTTTATAGATAGTTAAATGGCACACAGGTTGTGGCTGTCTCAGCCATCAAAAGCTAAGAAAGGAGGTTAAAAGACCCCAGGGATCCTTCACATTAATTACTACCACTGTCAGTTGGTGTGAAACCATGTTTGGGCCTTTTAAAAAGGAAGAGAGTGTAATTTGTGCTTTCAGTTTGGTCTGAAACAAATCCTGCGCATACTCATGGTATACACTGACATGTAAAAATGACTGATTTCTTTCCACTGAATTCTTGTAGTTAATCTGGAAAAAAAATTATGAGAAACCCCTTCACGCTACCCCAATAATTCCAAGTGAATTTTAGCAACCTGAATTGGCAGAGTCTGTAAAGCTGGCTTGAATTAATTGGAAGCTTAATCCACAGAAATTCACTAAAAAAATGCATTATTCACTCCAGTGTAGCAGCAGGGAGGAGAAATGAAAGAAGCAGAGAGGAAAAGCAGAAGCAGCACCTAAGGCAAAGGCCTGTCATTTGAATTTCATAACCAAGGGCGAGACAAAGACACCTCTTTGTCCAAACAAACTAGCTTCTGAGAGGGAAAATCTGAAGCAAATACATTGGGGCTGGTTGGACTCTGCACCTCCCATCACTTACGGTGGCACACAAGAACAGCCAAAGGGAAATGAAGTTTCTGTAGCACTGCAGCACAGTGTACAGGATTGCTTTGCCCCACAGTCTGCCACCCACTCAGTTTTTTCTTGCCTCCTGAGAGAGAAACATACAAAACAAAAATTGAGATGCACCACAGCCATAAGAAGACTGGTTTGAAATCCCTTCCCACACCTGCATCATGTCCCATGTGATACAAACCAAAAAGAGACATTATGTGCAAGCTACTGAACACCTGTATGTGTGCGGAGAAGTGGCAAAGGTTTAAAAGAACGTTAGAAATTATCTGGCGTATATAGATAACAATTATCTTGACAACTGGTGATTATCTTGCATTACCTAAAAAATATATCTCAGGAGGCCAGAGAAAGAGAACAGGAGCTGGAAGGAAAGAAGATGAAAACCTGTTTTTAATTTTTAGCTGAAAAACCATGGACTATAGCATAGTCCCATCCCTTCTAGTTACAACCGTAGGTGTGACAAGCAGGAGTGACAGCTTTAAATTAAGTCCTCTCCTGAGTAGGAAATATCCAGAAAAATGTTTGAGGCTGTTCCATTGAATGCCCCAGGTCTCGAGCAGGGCACTGCTGCTGTTCAGAGAGCTGAACTGGCTCTCTGGGGTGAGACAAGTGACAGGGCTGAGCACAAGAGGGAGATTGGACCATGCTGCTCAGAGAGGAGCAGGATTAACCCTTTTGGTAGCACTGAGTTGTTAGATCAACTCCATCATCTCCTGAATGCCCATCTTTACGTGCCCTGCCCCTGTAGTTTCCATGGGCTGTGTTATGCTTGTCCTGAAGTCATTGGTACTATTTTGCACAGTACCCATCCTTTTTTAAAAGATAATATGTTGACCCACCTCAGCAAGGTGCACAGGTTACCTGCAAGAATTTGGCACATAGATACATGTTTATCACAGGAGTTCAGGGTTTCAAAAAAGGTATCAAATAATGGAAGTCTTCCTTAGAGGTGGGGAAACTGAGAACAGTCTTGTGCTTGCAGAAGCACAAAATCTCATTTCCACATTCCTCAGCAGAAGCCCAGAGAAAGTTAAATCATGGAGCTAGCTTATTATTTTTTAATTAGTATTGCATCCCCGATACCCTATGACCTGCTTTTGGGCTTTGCCACATATGTGTTTTATGATGTGTAATCTCCCAGTGTCTGTTTCCGTCATCTATAAACAGGGCTGTATGCAGAGATGCTGGAGGGCTGTACACAGGTGTGGGGAGGAGGAGGCTGTGCTCCCTGGCACTGCTTGTAATTCATGTGTAAAACTGCTCCTCTACGGACGTGTGCACACCTTGCAGGGGGGGATGTGGAGGTCAATTANAGAGATGCTGGAGGGCTGTACACAGGTGTGGGGAGGAGGAGGCTGTGCTCCCTGGCACTGCTTGTAATTCATGTGTAAAACTGCTCCTCTACGGACGTGTGCGCGGACGTGTGCGCACCTCGCAGGGGGGATGTGGAGGTCAATTGATTGCTGTTTGAGAACTGCTTTAAGATCTTTGGGTGAAAGTGCAACTGAATATAAAATAATTAAATTAATTTTGGGGTTGGTGTAATCCTCATACAAGCAAGGAAGGATAGTCATGGCCCACATCCACCCTCTGTGGAGACCTTCACAGGTGCACATGTGAAGCACTTCTGCGTTCCTCAGGGGGAGAAGACAGGGCAGAGGGTAATTTTGTCATGGCCTGAACTATTTGCATTTTGCTAGACCCTTTTGGAAAAGGTGGCTGCTTCTGAAAGGTTTAACATCGTAAAGACTACAGCTGACTCTGATGAAAGTCACTCGCCATGCCTAACACTGGTTATTTGGTGCTGGGATGGGATACAGGTGTGTCATAGAGCAGCAATCTTCTGCAAAGGGTTAATGAAGGGCATAATTGCTTAAACTTGAGCTGCTTCTAGCTAGAATCAGCTGCTGCAACTCTGCCCCACTCAAATGGGGGCAGGAGGAAGAGGTGTGGGGCTGCTGCAGGAGGTACTAGAGGGAAACAGCAGGATGCAGAGTGAAGGAGTGATGCAACATTCTCTGCTGCTTTCCAGGTATTTGTGTGCTAAAGTTAGAAGAAGTAGAGAGAGGAGCTGGGATGGGATCTTTCCTCTTAGCCTGAAGGAGAGATAAAGAGGCAAAGGATGATGGAGGTCTGTAGCACGGTATAGCCTATGGCTCTCTGGTCCTTGGTATGTGGAATTAATCCTTTTGTTCTGGGAAGAGTGAGTCCTTGAGCTATATAGATAGAAAAGCTTGTGGGTTTTGTGCCCAAAATGGGGTATGAAGAGATTGCCTGTGGGTACTCCTGAGGCCTTTTTGCAATTTAAAATTAATTTGCTGTGGAAATGCTGTAAGCATCTCTGTTATCTCTAGTATGTTTGATTAGCAAAATTATGAATGGGTAATTATCTGAGAAACTGCCCATGTGTCTGGTTACTCTGGAAAGTAGTTTCTGCTGTAGTTTATAAACCTGCATCAGTTGGGAAGCGTTTGTATAGGTCAATCTCCTCTTAATTCTTCTCCCTGATAGTGTACAAATTTTCCTTCTGTAACAATCTTTCTCTCAAAAGCAATCAAAAGAAGTTTTTCAGAATTCAGGGGCTGAGGAAATTGATACCGCTTGTGGTCCTTGTTCTCCTCTTCTACCATATTAGAAATCCTTCTGACTGTGTAGTACTAAGGCTGTGAGGAATGCAGAAAGAAGGGCTTCACCTACTCCCTGGATGGGCTCTTTCTTAGCAGATACAGTCATATTCCGGTTTTTCTGATCAAAAACCTAAGCAATAATGCCTAGTTAATCTCAGTTTGACTGCTAGAACCTACGAGTCTCCTACCAGTTTTGTATGTGATAAAAGCCTCAGATATTTTTCAGGTCTCTACATCCAATTACTAAGGCAAGATTGATGTTTTGTTTTGTTTTTTACTTAATGTGTTTAGGCAGAGGAAGGCCTTTCCGGTGGTACGTTGTGACTAGGAATACCCTTACTATCTCCTAGGAGTAGCCTGTTAGTTACTAGTATCAGAGCGCTTTGCGTTTGTACTCTGGTTTCACAAAGAGCCATAGGCTAAATTCTGTAGTGGTTACTTGGTTTAAACTTATTTAACTGAAATTTTGTGTAGAATTTATCATTCAAAGGGGAAGTAATACCACAATAGGATTTCATTAATTGTGTGTCTACAAATGTAATGTAGCTCACAAAACACTGGGGCAACTGCATAACTGCTTGTGCTGTAAACGTAGCAGTAGGAGGCTGTGCTCCTTGTCCTTTCCCAAGCATGGTTAGAACCTGTGAATTAGTTTTCACAGCAACAAGGTAACCACTAGTCGTTAATGGGAAACACATGTGCAATTGTGTGCTTGCAGCTTTAGAATGCCTGGCTGAGATTCAAGGATTCTGTATTTAGTGATGCTAATTTGAAGGCTATCGCTGACCTCTTTAGAGGAGGGTCAGACCCTAATTACTAATTTATAGGTGTGAGCTGGGCAAGGTGCTTGCAGATATGCTACCATCCTGTTGAGGAAGGAAGCTAGTACGCTATTTATTTTAGTTTTGTTGGACAGTAAGATTAGATCTTTGGATAAAGCTACATAAAAGGTTAATTCATCATTTATTTATATCCACATAACTTGAATATCATAGCTTGAATCGGCATTGTTTGGGCTTGTTCTATGGATTCTCTCTGGTTTTTGGAGCTTTCCAACCAGATGCATCTGGCACTTGGGACTAGGGTGCAAAAGCAGAGTGGTGGTGGTGTGCAGCAGGAGCCCTGCTCTGGGCTGTAGCACTGTTCTGTGAATGTCCCCTGCCATTGCAGGCATGAGATGGATAGTGACGGATAATCTATACCAGAAGAAAAAAAAAAAAAAGAAACCTCGTATATGGGACAAATAAAAACATCAAAGTTCTAAGTACAGGGGAAGAATTTTGCAGGGTAACTGCTAATATGGGTGAAAATGCGGGGCTTTCCCTGTCCCCTGGGGAAAACAGAACCTCTTTGAGATGGTCCTCAGAACAAACATGTTGTGATTGCTTCTCTTGGTAAGAAAATGTTAGAGAAATGACAAAGCACAGTTAATAAAAGAAAAAAATTAAAAGAAAAAAGACAGAAAAAGAGGGTAAAAGACACAAGGTGAAAAGGGAGAGAAAAGTGTCAGATTTCTTTCAGTATTTGTGTGCTCTGTATATAGAGTTTGAATATATTTTCCAGAAGAGGATTTCCCCTTGCATTTGCAATTCAAAGCTTCTAGCAAATTCCACTGTTTCCCTTGGCACTTCTTCAGCCTCTGTGGATTTTCCAGTTCTGCTTTTCAGATGCAGTGCAATTGTCAAACTGTGGGTTACTTCTCCCGCACCCCCCGCCCTGAAGTTAATGTAGCTTAAGGTATATTGTGTCTTTCCTTAAGATTTTGGTTTAAAAACTGGAAAAGTGCAGGGACCTTGTTCTCTTCCGTATTTCTGTTTTACTTCATGGTCTTTAGGACTCTTTGGATATGTGACAATGTTGCTGGTGTTTCTCTGCTTTACTCTATTGCATGAATTAGTGAATAAGAAGATTTGAGATACTCTACGGTATGTATAGATGGTGATACACAACTGTTACGTTCAAATAAAATACCAATAATGGGGTGGTTGGGACATGCTCACAAAAATAAATACCGTCAAAGGGGATGATATATTTGGGATAAGTAGAGGAATGAGAGACTTGCTACCTTGGTGTCTTAAGAACAAAAAATTTCTACACCACATTGTAGCAAATTCCATCTCCCCTTTATGCTTATCCAGAATGTTCTTTTTTGGCTAGTTGTTTTGAAATCACATCGATAAGAAGATAATAAATCTTGTCTAAGTGGTACATATGGTAGTTTGCTTTATTTTTATCTCTCCTAGTGTATAAAATTAATTTTTAACAGAGCCTTGCTTTACACGCATGCTGTTAACAAGCTGAAAACGCTTCATATTTGTCAAAGCAAGACTGTAAAGTAAAACTGTGATTGCTAAAGCCTGAATATCTGTAGAGAACCTTTACGGTGGAGAGCAGAGAAGTAACTAACATGTGGCTCTTCAAAAGCCCACATGCAGTGAAGATGTGTTAAGAAAGTGAAAATTGTTTCAACTTGTTCTGAACTGAAGTAGGATCCTGCTAATGGATCCATTACCAACATGAAGACATGCAATAAGGTTTTTCCTAATCACTGGTGGTGAAAGTATTTGGGATAAGCTGCAGTAATAGCTAATTGTATGTGGAGGCCCAGCAGCTTACCAGGCAAAGGGTTTCAAAGGGCTGCATGGGAGAATTCCCTTCACAAGAGGCCCCTTTCAGATACTCTCCAGGTTTGGAGCTCCTTTCCTTTTAGCACTTATTCTGGGAAAGCACTTTTATAATCCTTCTTTAGAGTTATTGCAGGCTAATGCAGTGATGGTTCAATGAAAAAGCATGAAAACAGAAAATTAATTTCTTTTTTTTTTTTTTTTTTTTTCTTTTTTTTCTTTCCTAATGGGCCCTTTAGAAAGTCAGACTATATGTGTAGAAGGCTTATTAACTAGAGGCCAGGTTTGGAAAGAACTGGTGAATTACCAAAATGAATTTGAAAATAAACCTAGAAAGCACACATTTGAGTTCTAAATTGGTACTTAAAAAAAATCAGACCTATAATTATTTTGTATCTTATGACAGTTCAAATAATGTTTGGTGTAATTTTTGTAAGACTAAAACTTATTAGGCAGGAAGAGTATTGTTAGGAAAAGTTTAGAATGCTGCATATTTCACTTCGAAATAGCTTTCTTATAAGAGAACTATAATTTTACATTCTCTGTATCTTAATAAATTTATTGCTGAAAATTATTTTTGGTAGACTATGTAAATGTTATGGATGACCTGCATAAAAATATATAAAATAGACTGTTTTATGTAGCTGAAACATGGAGAAAGCTACGACTGGGGTTGGAGTGAGAAGGTGTTATTTCTCCGTCAATGCACAAGCATTTTTTTTTAAATAATTCTAAAATATTTTTGGTCTACAAGTGTTTCTCCATTTATACTTGCTCCTGGTGTGTTACAGGTATGTGCATTGTAGGGCTGTGGGGTTTTTTTCCCTTGTTCCTTGTACCAGCATAAGTAGAAAGGATGCATAATTTACAGAAACAGCGAGCAAATCTTAGGAAGATTTTTAAGCCCAATTCAAATAAAGGCTTCTGTCCAGATGTGATCTGAATTTTGTGTGTATTATGTGACTTCTGTTCAAAGGTCTCTGAAAAGTATCACTTTCACCCTCTCATCCATAACAGGAATCTATGGTAGGTCATTCTGGAAGAGAGGAATAGAGGAGCTGTTAATTCTCTATTTAATTCAAATAAACAATGATATTGGAGTGGCTGGTGTAAATTTGGTGTATTTCAGAACAAATGTGTGTTGCATATGTAGTGTGATTGTGTCCTTTGGAGATAATATATTTATTGTTTCCCCTCCCCAAACTGCTGTTAGTTACAGCATGGTCTATCTGGTTGAAGTAATACCTTCACTTCCTTTTAAACACTTTTTCAGATTTGCACGTGATCCTGCGAACTATTCTGATAGAAAACACAGCACAATTTGCAGAGCTGAAGTTTATCTTTAATTCAAAAACTCTGGAGCAGTTTAAACTTCTTTGCGGGTTATTTCTTTTTTAATTCATTACTGAATTAAATATTACTGCTGAACTGTCTTGGAAATCACCGAATAGGTGATGTTAGTGAGACCATATTAGTGGAAAGTAATATGAGAAGTACAAAGAAATATTGGAGAATTTTGCATATTATACAATTCCTTTTGTATATAATAAAATTCATATTGGTCTTGCTTCTAGGGCAAAAACTCCTTAAANAATTCCTTAAATTTTTTTCTTTTTTTTTTTTTTTTTTTTTTTTTAAACTGGTTTCTCATGTTATGGTTTTTGCATGGCTACAGAAAGGCAATGTTAGCTGTTATATTTTAACTGTCTCAGAAGATCAATGTGGAACAAATTTGTCCTGTTATGGGTACTTTGCCTTTGGGATTAAAGTTTTCTAACGGTTCCAGAAACCAGAGACTGAGAATCAAGGATTTGAAATGCTGTTGCACGTAATGATTTGGAAAAAAAAAAAAAAAAATTGATAAGTGCATTTAAGACAGTGAGAAATAACTACCATTTTCTGGCTAGCTTTAGGTAGAGGAAGAAGAGAATGAAATAGAACAGTGGAGAGAACATGAGCTCCTGGGTTGGGTTTTTCCTTTTTTTGTGGGGAGTGGTGTGTGTGTTTAAAAAGGCCTAGTCTCTATAAAAGGTCAGTCAGGGAAAACGGGGTAGATTTGCTACCTTTCTCACTGGTCAGATTAGAAATAGTTGGTATCTGACATCTAAGATCTGCCAATTGAAAAAGCCCAAAGCAATGAGAAGTCAAAGAAAAGTTTGCACTGGTAGCTTACAAGGCTGAGACGTGCTGTGTCACCATTTCACTCCATGTGAAACAGCAGCCTAGTAGGAATAAAGGATTCTTCTTTACCGTCCTTATCTTGGAATACATCTGACCCTCATATCTAAAATTACTGGCAAATGACAGCCTTTTGGTGGATAAATTAAATCTAGGCATGTATTTTAATCATAGTAAGAGCCAATGTTTATTTAGAAATGTTTTTCCCTATCTTGAGAGTTTACTGGACATACTAATCAAGCACAGCTCTGTGGTTCCTTGTGGCATCACACAAATTAGCTAGAAATTCTGTTGTAAATTAACATAGATTTGGCTGCAGATGGAACTGCAGGCAAGTCATCATCATTATGGTTTAAACCTATTAATGTTTACAACTGTTGTTTTAAATCAGATTTGTTTTTAAATAGGATGATCGTGAGAATCCTTTTGTGTTTTGAAGATGAAAGAAAATGAGCAAAGAGCTGGTTAGCTGTGGCATGAAAATAATAATAAAAAATTGCAATATAGAATACCTGCTCTAAGATTTTGGTTATGCTTGTGGAAAAAAGATTGTTCCTATTATCACTTTTTGTATAGTTATTATTGCAAATCCCAGTAGTGCCTATTACCTGAAATTCTGGAAAAACTGGATGGATTGAGTTTCTTGCTTGATGTGGCATATAATAAACTCATGGTGGAAATGCCTCTGCTTTTTCAATTACTTCCAATTTAGCTTAAACAGGGCTCTTATTCTGGGCTTCCAGTTTAAACTATTTAGTCAGAATATCTACTCTTTAACTCTCTTCTATATGTGAGTGGATCCAATTGTATAATTTTTTTTTTCTTCAAGAAAAGTCTGATTATAAATGTGGCCTAAAGAACATGCTGAAAGGCCTGGGCAGGTGTTGCAAACCTGCGATGCTCAAGCACCATGTGTTTTGCTACTGGTAAGATAATGTCATGTTTGGCAAACAGCTGAACATAGGACGAAGTGAGGTTTAGCCTTGGCATTGATATCAGATGATGAAATGGTATAATGCCCCACCATTCTGGGCATTAAGATGTACACTAGCTTCTGCACTTGAAGTTTTTTTGCAGCCTCTTGGATTCTGGAGAAACTCTCCACTATGCTGGTCTTGCTTGTATTTTAGAAGAAATGGATAAATGACTGTTTAAAAAATAAATAAAAAAGTCCCCCAGGCTACAGCTCCCAAAGAGATTCTTAATTTTGAAGAGGGGGATTAATGGAGGGTAACTGTTAATGTATGAAATTTATTTTTGTGAAGTAGACTTCTAATTAAGTGGCAGAATTATGTCTTTTTTTGGTGTACTGGGGAAAGCTTTGCTATATGTTGGACAGTAAATTTATTTTCCTTTTTTAACTATGAATTTCTCTCCTCTGAAGTGGAATATTGACAAAGCGAGAGAGGGCTACTTGCAGATCAAGTGCATCTCAGCAGGCTGGCCATGCTTTCTATGAGCTTTGGTATGGGAGCAATTAGTGCCGTGTCTGAGAAGTTAATGCCAACTTAATACCTCTTCTGTTCTTGACCCCAATCCTTAAGAGTTCATGAAAGGTACATGTTGTAACTACTGTGTTTGTAATGCAGGCATATACACATTTAGAACAAGTTTCTGAGCATCAATTGGCAAGTAGACAACTTCTGGGCTTTTTTGATTGTTGCCATAAAAAGGTTTTTCAAGAAGAAAGAACTGACGCTCCTGAGAGGCCTTGGCTGATTAAGAGCTTTGTTATTTGCATGACAGCAATAAATGCAGGATTGCCTCAAATAGATGCTTATCTAGCCATAGTGGCATTGGAAACTTTAGGACGGTTTGTGGTCAGGCTGCAAAGGTTATGTACTTGGTAAGTATAACTGCTTTTCAACGTTGAAATGTCAGAAATGTAATATGAAACAATAGGATAGGACATCCTAGATTTGATGGAATAAGCTACTACGTATGGGTTACACATGAATGAATTCATTTGATTATTTTGGGGAGCAAAGTCATATTTGACAATCTGCTTTTGGAGGTTTTTTCATTATGAAATCTCTAACATCTGCCATTCAACTCGTTTCTGCCTGGCCAAGAAATCACCAGGAATTTTGCTTTGTTGAAGCAGTTACATCACCACAGATGGAAGACTGCTGAACTTGCAAGCTGCCTCTTTCTGCTGTGCAAGCATTCAATATTTCATATGGTAACTTTAATAGATTTCATGCCTCTGTTTAGAGAGGTGAGCCTAATAAAGAAACAGATATTTTAAAGTTATTTTTAGTTAACGTTTAATACGACCAAGGCAAGTTTCAGGCAGGTTAGTAGGAGGTGAGAAGTTTGCAATGTCCTGAGGCATCCAGTTCCCCCGATCTTTCGCATGTGATTAAATTGCTGTTTCTAGATGTAAATCTTGCCAAATAGCTGCTGGCTTTTTATATAAATTATAGAAATTTAACAGTGCAGAATAAATTTGATAAGGTGCATGAAAGCAAAGAGTGAGTTGCTTATGCTCTTCCTTGGCTAATTACTTGTATTCACTGGTTAGCAAGAGCTCTTTCCAGACTTTCACTGCTATGAATTGCCCCATGAATGGCAGCTAGAGTTGAAAAAATATTTTTTGTGAGCAGATGCAGCAAAACATTTCTGCTTATATTATTCATCCTTTTATAAAAAAATTATTCTGGTTTTGTGTTAGAGTTGAGGTACAGAGAGAAAACCAGAGCAAAGAACAGACTGTGTAACAATACAGAGGTCACGCATCATTAAAGTGCAAGAGGAGACTTTGTCCTGCTCCCTAACCATGGGGTTCCTCTTCTGATAGTCAGTCTTGGATGATATGTGCCTTTTTTAATTAAAAAAAAGATTTCCATTATATTACTTAAAATGATGTCTGTTGAAAATTATTATATTACTTTTGAAAGTTTGAGGAGATTCATGTCTTTGCTTGTGGGACTTTGGAATAAGGAAAAGTGAGCTAGCAGATGGCAATGTCCTCAAAATGACAAGCAGTTTAAGCAGGAGGGTCAGAAAAGCTGGAGAAGGAAACAGAGATGCTGTCTTGCATCCTGCTGTGTAGGACATTTAGCAACATATGAACGGGTGTGCGGGTACAGAACCTTTCTGCAGCAGTGCTTTTACCTGTGACCTTTCTCCTGCCTTGTCTTTGGATGGGGGACAGAAGGGACAGACCCAAAAGAAAATGTTATTTTCTCTGTTATGAGGAAGGTAATAATTACAGACTTCCATAATGATATGTTTTTATAGGTAGCTACTCACTTCTGGGAAACAAAACTAAATGCCCAGCTTGGCCCTTTTTGGAGGTGATCTCGGAGTTTATGGTAGCTCTGAGGCCAGCCACTGTGTGCTGAAAGCTGTTTATTCATTATGTCCCGTAAACAGAGGTAATTGCCTTGGGTGCTGTGATATTGCCATGTGAAACTGGGTAAACATCAGCTAGCCTAATAGGAGGAAGGTTAGTATGAATAATTAAAACACAAGAAAATGCGTTCCTGGCAGCTTTTTGAATTCTCTTGCTCTGTCTCTTCACCTCTAGCGTGTCACCCAGCGCTCTGAGGAGAGCATCTGTGGCAGCCATCTTGTTTCATCTGCCTTCACCCTGCTCCCTGTGAGGTGTGCAGGGTGAGGAGAAAATGGCGGCCTGTCCTCCTGTGGCTCCCCAAAATGTAATGGGGGTGAGCACTGCAAATCCTCTCAGGAGATGATTATAGAAGCAGACCCTTACAGGTTGTAAGCATTAGCTCTTTTTTTTCTTTGTACCCTGAGAACCACATACAAATTTTTCCTCTGTTTTTGGGCCCAGTCAGCAGAGGTGCCAGGCTGGAGGGCAATGACAGCACTTGCTGTGCCTACTGAGCAGCTGGCTGGGGGCTGTAGTTAGCAGCTCCTGCTTGCAGGAATTTGCATCAGAATATGGCCCTAAGCATCCCATCTAGATCAAAGGGGGAAGAGCTGCTCCATAGGCAACAGCCAGGCTTCGCTTTGTTCCTCCCTCTCTTATTATATCCTCTTACCTGAGGACTCCTCTCTGGGACACTTGTAGGAGCCGGTGCCAACCTTCTTGAGTTGCTACTGGGAGGAACAATTTTGAAGTCATAACAACTCTTGCTGTTTGTATATAATATTTTTTTGCTGGCATTGTTAATGTCCTTGTGTTATACAGCGTTGGTTTTGGTTTTGCCTAGGGTTCACAGCATTTGGGTCTAAAAATGAATCTGAATGTAATTCAAGTCCGTGCTGTTTTGGCAAGCATGTCTTTTATCAGTCTGTATCCCAGCACAGCTGTCCCAGTGCTATTATCTATTTCAGCCCCTTGCTCTCTCTGGAAGAGGGTAGCTTTTAAAGTTACTTTCCCCCATGCTGTCACGCTTTACATTCTAATCTTCCTCCTCCATACTGTAATTCCAATTGGAAAAAGTGATTTAACTTCACTGCTGTTACATGTAGATGACATGGTAATGGCTAGCAACCTAAAGTCAAGGGACTGTTGTTTTTACAGCCCTAGCACGCAGGAATATTGCAGGCAGGAAAGTCACCCCCAAGAGCAGGGATTGATGGAATGAACAGAGATGTCAATGTGGGAGAAAATGTGGAACCTTAAATGTGGCCTGAGCATGCAGGTCGCTGTACAGGCCTCAAACTTTGTATTTTTCTGGTGACACAGGTCTAGTGTATAGGAATGTGAGTGTGTGAATAAATAATCTGTTCTATACTATTTCTTCCTAATGTGAGACACTTCTTAAAGAGGTAGGTAGGTTCAAAAAGGATATTTTACAGATATTTTAATCTTGGAGATAAACACACCTTTAAATTCTTCTCTGCTGTACCTCTTAAAGAAAAACAAAGAGTAAGTTTCCATGTCATGCCCTCCTTTATCCCCAAGAACAAATTCAGGGGGGAAAAAAAATCTTCAGTTGTTTTTAAGTTCTGCCACACCCTTATAAAACAAAACACTAAGGCCCTTGTGTTACCATCTCATTAGAGACTTTAATGAAAGGAAATTCAGAGGAAAGGCTGTATCTGGCAGAGTCATTGTCTCAGACTTGTATACTTGTAAACAGATGTGCAATACTATGTGTTTAAGGTTCAAATGCTCTGAGCAATTAAATTGTTCAGTTCTTCGTAATATCCTATAGCAAATATACTAAATATTGGTCCAGAAGTGTAACACATCCCTATGGTGGAGCTGCCAATAACCCTATATTTATCCTCTTGCCATGTTAGTTTCTAAAGCGATTGTATTAATAGGAACTCTGTAACTATTCAACGTACATGTTGAAATAATCTGCATTTAAATAGAGTTGAATTCTGGTCTTCCTGTGTCTTGTGAGTATTCACGTTTTCTGGAGGGTGGGTTTCAATAACAGTTCTCTTAGTAAAGATATTAAGTAAGTCATTTAAAACAGGAGTTCATCTGGCTCTGGTTTAAGTTGAACCTCCATGCATAGTGTGATAAGCAACTCACAGGGACAGTGAAAAGATGTTTTTAATTTTAGAGAAAGAAAACCTAGCTTTCACTCCAGAAAAGCATTTGGAAAAATGATGGTTCCTTTGTGAAACTACATCCTGTTATCCACATGTCCCTGTGCAGTTTAACTGAAGAGACACACAATTCTAATATGTTTGGTGATGCTTAGCAGCTCACTGTGTGTTTGCCATTGAGGAGATGTATGGTATATTATGTCCCGTTATAATCACTGGTGCTGAGCAGCTTGTCTTGCCCTTACAGTTTCTCCAGGAGGCAGGTGAAACCCTCAGGATTTAACTGGGCGGGTTGCTCTGTGGGTTGCAGGGAGGGAGTCTTTTGGAAGGTGCCTGCGGAGCTGAGCAAGTAGGGAGCCTGCAGCAGCAGTTCAGCCCAGGAAATGCAGGGTGAGAGGAGTAATCCCCAGGCAAGCTTCAGAGGTGATAGAAAGGAGGATCACATCCTGAGGACTTATCTGTGACTGCTTGTTTGCTGTGAGACACCGAGTAAGACTGAAGCCAAGGTCCAGCCCTGCAAGTATGGGTCAGGAAGCTTTGTATTTAACTCTTGCATTTTAAACCAGTTCACTCAGTACACATTAAAGAGTTCACAGAAAATCTTAAGGAGCCTGCTGCAACATTGGCTGTGTTTCTTTTAAGGAAAACTGGCATTTTGCGTGGAGTAGTCTCGCACAGATTGTGTGTAGAATTCTCAGTTTCAAAAATGGATATTATCCAAAATCAGCCCTGTTTTTTCCATAGCTTAGTTGAGTTTCATGAGGTTCCTTGACAGAAAACCTGGGATTTATCACTATTCTGCTTTTCACTGCTTTTGGGCTAACCTATATTTGGGGAATAATATATTGATGAAAACTAGAAACAGCAATCCCACACAATCACCACATCTCAGAGGCTGAGCCTCCTGAAGTTTCCCATTATTTTCATGCACCCAGTTCTTATCTTAAAAGCAAACAGATACTATGCAGAAAGGATAAAAGAAAAACAGGGATACCAACACTCAGAAGCTTAAAGCCATTCGAGTTCCTGATTTGGCTGCCCAGTGTGTTAGGGATACTGTGCACCTACCTCTCCTTGTGTGTTTTTATACCTGGCAGCATGGCCTGGGCCCTTACAAAATGGTTGTCTGGGCTCCCTTTTTTCTCCCTCAAGTGAAATCTGTTGCTCTGCTGAGTACTTGCACAGTAGGTGGGAAGCTTACTGGTATGTATTTTTGCCTGTACTGCATTGTATCTGTGCTTCTATTTCTGACCAATATCCTAGATGGATTATTAGACTTGTGTATGAAAATGCAGATTACTTTGGGTGCAGATGAGATATGGTCTGCCTTGATTCAATCCTAAGGACTGATTTATTAAAAAAGGCTGATATTTGCAGGGTCATAGTCATAAGGAAAAAATGTGTGATTTGTTTTTTTAAAAAAAAAACCCACACCAAACAAAACCCCAATTGTTTTCCTTAAATTGATTGCAAATGTGCAAGTATAAGTAACATTTGGGTTTCTTTAACAAATTCCCAAGCGATTCAGCAGTTGCCAAGGTAACAGTGCTACTTTTAATAACAATAAAGAAAGCATATAAAACTTCCACATTTCTCATTGTCTAAGATAATGCTGCCCTGATGCTGTAATAACATTATTAGCATGTACTTTCTTTTGTTCATTGAGAAGCATGTCTGGTTCATAAATTGGTGGTACAGTAGTGTCTAGCACAGTGGGGTCTGAGCTCATTAGGACTCTTGGATACTGCAGTAATGTGAAGAAATAATAAAGTATTTTTTAGCTCCCCATCCATTTCTTAGAATGTCCTTCTTGCCTTTTGCTTCCTGTGGCTGTCATTGTAGTATGTGGTTGCCTTAGATTACTTAGCTGAATATTGCTGTGATCTTTTTAATGCAAAAGCATCAGTTATAAGCAAATCCTGCAGACAGTCTTCATGACTAAGCCATACTTCATAAAACATTGAGACTACTCTTTTATTATTTATAGGAAGCTGTGTATTACTAAAGAAAACTCAGTTTCTCATACTGAAATATTGCTGTTCTTGCATCTTTTGGAGCTGCCCTTTTCAAGTCTAAATGGATGTCTTCTGTTGTGCTCCCGCCCTATCCCCGAAACTTGAGCTTCAACTGAACTTTGGCAGTTAGCTCAAAGTGGTTACTGTGGATATGAACTCCTAGGTCTGGGTGGATTATTAGCATTCTGAATATTCCATCTCATGTTTCGTTCTGAGTTTTCCACCTTTCTATCAAGGTTTTGACACTTCTCAAAGGAGAGAAACCTGTTTTCCTGTTTATAGTTACTCAGTTAAATCTGTGATTTGATGATTATTCTTCTGGCCTGTGTAGTTGTGGCAAAATTGAGTCTTTTAAATAGGTCAAAATAAACACTCAAAAGCCTTTCGCTGGAGGTGTGAGTTACATTATTTTATTTTTAAATAAACCTTCTATTGCTTTTTAATATTTTTTTATTTGAGGAAATTACACTGAAATTGCATGAATAGTTACAGGCAACTCTGTGCCACCAACTGGAATTCTTGTTGCATTGAAGATACTGGAAGTTTAATCTGTGTCTCTAAATTTGGACTATTTTACGTTTGTTAAAAAAAAAAAAGAAATCCTTCATAGGCTGTAGATATGAGATGTGGAGGGAGGAATTGTTTTCCCATCTGCAGTCTTTGCCAGTACTGACTCCTTTGGCTGGTCATCTCTCACCAACACTTAATGACCTCAGGTGAGGTTAAAGCAGGATTTAGTTCATTGCAGGATTAGATGTTAGTTGCTGAGGTATCATCTATGCAAGTGTCTAGTTCAAGGCAATAATGTATTTTTGAATTTCTTAGTTTACTATGAGTTAGTGTGGATCATGGATTCTTCCCAGTGCATGTGAATGTGATTGCTTTCTTCTAGAAGGAACACAGTTATTTCCAGGAGATCTGCTGTAGCTGTCTGCCTAAGGCCTCTAACCCAACCCCCATGTGGGCACAATGTTCTGAACAAATGTCCCACCCTCGGAAACTTTTCCAATGTGTACTGAGTACTTGTGCACCAGAGGCACGTCCTTGAGCTCCTGAAGAGGTTTATTGCATCCTTTCTCTTAGCCTGCTGTAATCTTCAGTGTCTGTCACATGGGATTGGTTGCATGGCATCAGTGAGGGTTGACTGAAGATACATGATGCCTTTACAAAGATCTTGAACAGACCTTCAGGTCAGGGTGTGCCTTGGAGCATGCAGAGCACAAGACTGTCATGTGGGAGAGCCCAGAGGAGGGTATTGCTTTTAATTCACATCTTTAGATGTCACAGAAGACCTTACAGAGGCAAGCATGATGTCTAGGGACTCTTCTGTGGCCTACTGAATGCTACTGTCAGCATTGGAAACCCTCTTTTGTGGGTTCTAGATGCAAGATCATTTTGTGTTCTAGATGTAAGATCATTAATGCTGACTAAGTATCTGCTTTGGTTGTGCCACACAGGCTGTGTCTATACTGGAAAGATACGGTACTTTAGGATTGAAACTGAGTGTCTTTAAATTGACATTTTTACCTTTGTCTAGTGGTTTTCACTAAATGAAATAGGCTACTTTATCGGAGTCTATGTGAGGGCATATTTTATCCATGACAGCATCAAATATTCAATGTTTACTTTAAAAAGTTAGCTATGTTAATAGAGGAAAAACTTATCCTAGTGCAGAAAGCTTGCTGAAGGCCTTTGACCCAGTCAAGTCCTCCTTTTATTTGGTCTCTATGTAGGTGTCTTTTCCAGCTTGATTTTGTCATTCAGTTTCTTTTTTTCTGGCACTTTGGGGCATAGATTGTCTTTTCTGGTTTGTTTGCACAGTGCCTAGGACAATGTAGTCCTTGTCCCTGATGGGGCCACCTAAGCTGTGTTGTAAAGCAGATGATAGGTTACTGCAGTTGAGAAGGATAGCTCAGGCAGTTGTGTGGCTTATTTACTTGTTTTTAAAGAAAGATATTTTCAGACAGGAGATGTAAAGAGAGAACAGAATGGTGGTGACCATTAATGATCTGTTACAGGAACAGTCTGGACCAGATAATATAACTGCCATAATTTACAGCTTGAAATATAACAGTACTGATTTAAGGTCTGGCCAAGATAAAGTGTTTATAAATCTTTTCACCTCTATTCTGGGAAAACCTGTTTTTAGGATAAGTATCTGGTGTGCTGTATTTTAAAGAGTGTGGAGCAGTTGTGTCTTCACTGCAAATTTAATTACTCAGTTAGGATTGCAGTAAAGGATGTTCGTGCTTAAAAAAACCCCCCAAAACCAACACACAAACCAAAAAGCCAACAACAAACCCCTACACTCTAAAACATAATAATATTGCATTCTGCCTCTCTGTCCAGGCATGCGTATACCAAAAAGTGCAAATTTGCCATTTCCAGAGAAAATTGTTGCCTGTTAGTGACCACAGGCTGATGTAATAGCACACTGATGAATTCAAGATGTAATTTTCAACCTCTTTACTATTTCACTGTGTGACTGGCATTCATCCTGCTGTTATCTGGACTTGCCTTGGGACGAATATTACTGAAAGTATTCCCAATATAAGAGAGTCAGTCCTTGGTCTTCCATTCTTCCTTTTTTTGGTTTCACTGCAATTATCCGCTGGGTAAGAGTTTTAACAGAAGAAAATCTGTAGCTTGGTGCTGGCTTGTAGGAAAAGGGAAAGCATGTGTTGTGTGTTGTTTTCTTTTTTTCTCTCCCCTTTGATATTTTTTGTTTTTTAAAAGTATTTTGAATTGTCTGGTTCTGCTTTGCCAATGTGCCCAATTCCAGTGCTCAGCACTTGCCTTCTGAACAACTGCCTCGTTCTTTTCAGTTCTTAGATGAACACATCTGAGAGTTGTTCTGCTTAGGAGGTGTCTCCTAATGTTTATGCCCATGACCAGCACCTTCTCCGCTGTGGGAAAACAGTGAACTTCTCATTTTGAAATGCAATGTCTGGATGCGATCAAGTGATGCTGGAAAGATATGTTCAAAAAATCATGGAGAAAATGGGGTTTGAAGGCTAGAGGGAGTTTAAATTGGTGTCAAATAGTTCTGAGTTTTACTTGGATTGATGGGCTTCTGCTGATTCATTAATGAATCTGCCAGTAGGACTGTTGCTACATTAAAGCACAGGCCTGCCCAGCCTTGGATGGAAAGGCAGGAAATAGCCTAAATCCAGTTAAGGACTGAGTTATTACAAGCTTCTGTCCTGGCCTAATTGGGAGCAGCACTGGACTTTAGAATATACAGGCTAAGGGAGTGTTTGAGTTTTTCCTGTAAAACTTCATGCTCAGCAGGAAAAAATTGTGCCAGTTACTATTCTTTTAAATCATAATAGTTGGCTGTGAAGAGAGCTGTGAATGAAACACTGATGCTATTGAGGTGTTTTATTAGAGATTATGTAGTAACATGCTTGAATTCAGAGAAACTTAGGTGACATTTTCATCAAATTTCGATCAAAGGTGATGCTGCCCAGGGCCAGAGCTGGCAAATACTGTCCCTTTTTTTCCAGTTACAAATGAAACTTGACTGCAACTATTATGGCTGCTGTTCACTGCTTTAGTCACAAGCACGTTTTATTTGTTTACAGCATGTAAACTATTAACTATTCTCTTTCACTCTCCATTCTTTTTAGTGGTGCCTTGTCACTTAGCTTACACAGTGTATGAGTTATTTGTGGATGGATGGTGGAGTTTTTTTCTTCTTTACTGCTTGATTATTTTTCTAAATGACCAGTTAAAAATAGATTATGCAAGATAAGATTATGCAAGATAATTTCAAGATAACGTTAAGTGCTGCATCTTGTAGAATACTGAAGTCTGTAGAACTTTCCTTGTTTGGAAATACTTCAAGTATCCTGTCACCACCTTACCAATGAGCAACAAAGAGCAGCAGAGCCAATGCTTGTATCATTGAAAACATTTGCTAACGATTGATTCTGAAGTTTGATCATCTCTATCAAACAAACAAATTTTGATAGATCAGTTTAAGGTAATGGTTTTCATTAAAAAAAAAAGTTAAAGCAGCTGTAAGCCAACCTAAGTTGTTCTGTGCTGAGGCATTTAAAGTCTCATCATGAATGTTTGAAAGGGGTGATTCTTGAGAGCAGAAATGACTTTGACCTAAAAAATTCATTAGAGGAAAGGTTGGCCTGGTCAAAAGGTTTAGATCTGTGCAGAGAGCAGAAAGCTGATGTAATTCAGCAGTTTTTCATGGTGTTGGAATATGGAAAGGTGCTGCTGCTGAGAGGTGCTTAGTGTGGGTAGGTGCCAAACTACTTAAGGCTGCAAAGAATTCAGGAGCAACGATAGCACTGAAAAAGCTGTCTAGCAAGTTGAGACGTCTGAAGACTATTACTGCTGTCACTGAGTGCTGGAGTCTTGTTTTTCAAGGTTCTTTAGAAAATATTTCCTATAGTATGACACTTAGGGTCATGACAATTGCCTTAATGGGTGCCCAAGACTGGAATATGTAGAGTTGTGAATTTTGTCTGATCATAAATCACTTTGCTAAACATGTTGTGGCAATTACTGCCTAAGATCAAATATCTCTGGCAACTGTGTTTTGTTTCTGCCAGTAGGTCTTTTTATTAATATTATAATTTACTTTTAAAAATGGTAAAGGAATTGCTGATACACCTCCCAGTTAGAGCAACATTTGCTCTTTAACTCAGTAGTCATTGTGCAGGGATTCAATAGAAGAAAGCAGTGTATCCAAAGAAATGGTTCAGAGGAACATTCCTTTTAATCACTTTACTATGATGAAACTAGGTAACTGAACATTTTGTTATGGAAATTTTCATAGTTGGGGTAATATTGTTCCTATTATTTGTTGCTGCTTAATGACTGAAAAGGCAGGTTTGAAACATTGATGGAACTTTGGGAGTAGTACTGATCAGGCTTTGATTTGTAACTGAGTTAAATAAAAGTCTGTTCCTGGTAATCTCACATGAAAGTGAGCAGTTGGATGAAGGTTTGGATGAGGTCAAAGACTATGAACAGAGAAGAAGAGATGGCTTAAAAACCTTTTTATAAATCATCCGCAGGAAATGAGAACTACAGGGTATGAGTATGTGCCATTCAAGATAGCAATATTTTCTGGAGATTGAGGTAGTGCAGAAACAACAACTGTGGTAAGACTCTTTGCTGCTCTGGTGTCTTCTATAACTTACACCAGTTATGTTCTGTTTTGCATCACCAGCATAGTATTTAGATGCCAGTGCTGAACTTGAAGAAAACCAAAAAATTGCAACCCATTCAGTCAGTGGAAGGCTACCTTTTCTCATATGGCTTCCTAAAGACTCACTAAAGCCAGAAGGTCGAAGTAGCTGTTGCATTCCGATTTCAAGCTGCCCTTTCCAGCAATGATGTTTGGTTTTGGCTTGGGATAATTTATTTAAGAGATGATGGGGTGATTTCTCTGGAAAGAAGGGAGAAGGTTCATGAGAGGGAAAAGTGATTTGCTGAATGCAGTCGCAGGAGACATCTGCAAACTGTGATGTGGTAGATAAGGAGTGGCAGAAGAGTGACTGAGGATCTTATGCGAAGAGCAGGGATCAAACAGCCA
>VZTO01002672.1:48212-69981 GCA_013400615.1 Syrrhaptes paradoxus | reverse complement strand
CTGGTGGAAGCATAACTGGCTCACATCAAGATCCAAGAGATATTATTAAGACATAATATTTTGACTTCTATAAAATTACAATTAGCTTGCCTTCAGGTGACAAGTCTTATAGTAGACAGCAAGTTCTTGTTTCTAAATCACTGCCTTGAATAATATTGGCCACAAAATTTTATGTAAGCTTGGTATGTGTTAGGACACTTGGACTTTCGTTATTCAGATGTCTGAGATACTTGCTTTGTATTTGAAGTGTTTTACATGGTCACAGTGTTTTTTGAAAATCAACTTTTGTAACTTAATGTGGTCATAAAAAGACTCAGACAGTTACCCTTTGCTTTATGATCTCGGGGTGATGCCAAAGACCTAGAAAGAATGAATGTGTGCTCCATCCCTGTGGCTGCTGTGGGCTGTCTGTGTTCTCAGGGGCCTCTTGGCTGCCTTGGAAACAATTGCACAATGCACTGACGCTTGACTGCTCTTCACCAGCATCCCCATCTCTTCTGCTCCTAGGTCTTTTCTTTTTAGATCACAGGCTTTGAATACCTTTTTTTCTTTCTTTTTTTTTCCCAAATTTCATAGATACATTGTAAGATGTAGCAGTCATCTTGCGGCTGAGGACAAGTGGCACAACATGTGTGCCTAGGATGTAAAATAAATTCTTGAGCAGCCTTGCTCTCTGGGGGAATGTGAGCTGGGTACAGGGATGCTGGCTGATGGAGGGAGATGTACTCTATTAACCACGCGTGAGTGTGCTGTACTGTGGTGTTGCTGGATTTCAGCAGCCTGCAGAGCTTTTTGTAATCTCAGGTCAAGTCAGTGCTCCTCTCTGTAGCTCTGTGAGCTATTGCAACAGACAGACACAGTCCCTCTTACTCAGCAGAAGACTGTAGTTAAATTCTTGATGGTGTTTCTTCAGCAAATTTGACTTTTTCTGTCATCCAGGTTTCCTGTACAACATCTCTCCTGTCCATCTTCCTTTGTACCAAATGCTGTCGTAGTCAGTGAGTCTCAAGAAACACAGGCTCAGGGAGGGTTTAGTGAGTGACAATCCACTCGTACGTTATTAACCGCAGCACTGGCTGTCGGGAACACTCAGTGTTTTACCTGTTTGGTTTTTTTTTTTCGAAAACAGATGTTCCTTAGTTGCGTTGCATATTGTACTACCCTGTAATGGAATGTTTTTGCAGCCCATGCTGCTGGTGGCAAAGTTTAGTTGTTTTTTTCCTTCTGAACGGAAAATTGCTTCATAAAATGACTGATTTCCTGGGCAAAAGATATTCTTGAGTTGTTTATTATGCATGTATGAGGTGAGAACTTTGTGTATCTTCTGTACTGGAAATACTGCATATTATCAGTGCAAAACCAGAATTTGTAAAAGAGGTAAGGTGCATGCTGTTATAGGAAATGTCTGTTTCAGGTGTGACTGGGATATTTCAGTGTGCTGATTTTAGAATTCACGTACATTTTTCTGTCACTTCAGAAATATTTAATGAAATAACCCATCTTGTACCAATTACATACTATTGTACTGAAAATATGCTTGTATGCAGTCTGCTGGGTAATGAAAATGTAAGCCATTAACTTGCAAATTTCCTGAGAGAAGCATCTTCTAGAGTTCAGTGTAACGCATCGACCTTTTGATTTTAAGCCAGAGAAATAACAGTTCACTTCTCATTCCCCACACAGACCCAGACAATAAGAGGGTGGGCAGGAATAGCTTCATTGCTTTTCTCCTTGGTGGCCATTGGAAAGTCTGTATGAAGGTAAAATATCCTTCATGAATTATTTAGGATTAACTGAGCTTTCAGTTTAAAGATGTCCATTAGTCTGAGCTGGTTTAATGAAACTGGTCAGGGTGCACCTTTCAATATGTTTTGATTTCACATTTGGAATTCTCTCTTACTGCTTTACGGGAATTGGCTGCACTCATCCTTGTGCTCCAGAAAGATCCTGTTCATAGGACGCTGTACCCATTTCACTGGGAACATCTCCACTGAGCTGGGAGAGCCAGCTGGGCCAGTGGAGCCAGTACCATCCTCTCTACTCTTCTGTGACAGCTGTGAAATCCAGCTGGAACTTTTTTGTTATTTGTGTGCCAATGAATGGTCAAAAAAAGGAAGGGCTGGCTGGCAAGTCAAATAATTCCAAGGTAGTGACAAGGGGAAAAGGATGTTTATTAACAAGCCATGCACCAAGTTAATCTGTTTTCTGGGATTTAGAAGGTAAATCCTATGGAACAATGTGTAAAAGAGTGAACTTCAGCTCTTTCTTAAGCAGAACAGGCAACGATGCAGTATTTTTGAGTGGAAAATAAAAGAAAGACTCTACTTTTCCAGGTTTTAATGTCTGCTTTTGAGAAGCTTAAGGGGCTGCAAGTACTGTCACGCTGAGTATGTGTATGTATTTTTATATATTCTGACAACATCATTTCTGTGTTTATTTTAGGAATATGTGTTGCTTGCCCTGACTTTAAGGGCTTTGCTGATAAGCAGTTTAATGAATTTAGCGAGGAACTGGGCTCTGCTCATGATTCTCTTATTGACTTGTGTAGCCTTTGGCAAATTGACCAATATTTGCATTTCTAGTATTTGAAAAATGTTGGTACTTATTCTTGTTTAGTGCTTCTGGGGGAAGCTAGCTTTAGAGTGAAAAACTGCTGGATAAATTCATGTTTATTTCTATATATTAAACCCATCAGTCTAGGTTTTCTTCCATATTTAGTTCCGCAGGCACATGCTCAATTCAATAATATTTTCTTTCTGGTACAGTTCCCAAAATTATTTTCAGGGGACTGATTGTTGCAGTGAAAGTAGAGATCAGGTAGAAGGCATGGAATTGTATATTTTTTTTCAAATATTTGTACTTTGCCCCTCAGCAGAGGAGAGTTTTGCTCCAAATACAGTGGTACTTGTGTTCTATAGCAAGATGTCTGGACAGCCAGGTGGCAGTGGAAGGAAAAGGTGATGTGTTATGACTCCAGAAATACACTGGGCAATATATTGGCTTGAAAGTAAGACAACACCATTTTTCAAGGAGGAAAACAAATATTAAAGCCTTTGATTTTTAAGTGGAGTAAAATGTGGTCCTCATGCCTAATCAGCATTCATGGGACCAGCTGAATTCTTTACTGGAGAAGATGGCAATGATTTTGTCTGCATGGGAGAAACAATGGGTGCAGTATCTCTGAAACACTCGGTTCTCCATGCTTTCTGAATACTAAATACCTGCGTAAAGGCACGCTGGTTTTTTACATCGCGAAAGAGGTATACAAGAACAGTAAAAAATAGTCTTACTTGTGGCTGCTTCATTAAGAAATTACTGATCCAAAAATGTCTAATGTACATGAATTAAGATGAGAATGTAAATGAGAGATCAGAGGAGTTCGCAGTGCAGCACCATGCCAATTATATTGTCATGTTATGGATGACCAATGGATGCACATGTGTGATATATATATGTACATGCATAAAATCTATTCACGTTTCTTTGAAAGCCTTCCTTTTCAAATTTTGTGATGCTTGTCTGTTTAAAATCTATTTGAAATCTCATGTCTGTTGAAAAACTATGGCACCAGTTCCATTTCCTTTTTGCAGATGGACAAAAGGCATGGGTGATCTTGTAAAAGGAAAACTACAAAATTCTTTCCAATATATGATGAAAGGAGTGGACAGGTTTAAGAGAACTTAATCAGAATTATGAAAATGAAAGTGTTATGTATGGAAAGTTATTTTTACTCAAATAGGTTTGTACTTACAGAGATTACACTGTATGTAAGTTGTGCTTACTTGTGGCTGTTCCTACAGGGTGTGGTGGTTTGCCCTTGCCTGGGGGCCAACCCACACACCCATTCACTCAGTTTTTTGAAGAATCTTGGCCCAAAATAATGCAAAATGTTTACTAGATTAAGCAATTCATCTGTCCATATTTCATTCATGTTTTTGTTACTGCGCATTTCGGTGCTCTTTGATAAGAAAGCGTTTATGATCAGTCTTTGTGCAAAAAATAAAACTGTACATGGCAGACACAGCCACAAAATAAATTGTCAAATTTCTCTCAATCAGCTTTTTCCATCAAAACCAGCAATTGTTTCAAAGAAAAGATTACATTCATTTTTTTTTTGTATACAAATCTCATTGCATTCAGATAATTAAAATGCCCTAACAGTTTTCACATTTTGTTGCCTAATTAACAGCAATAAAGGCCACACTAACTCGGGATGAATCTGTAATTTCAGCACTAATCACACAAGTGTGAGTGTCAGCATCGTAATGAGATGCACAAATCTGGAGGCAATGAGGCTGTGACTGTCTGGGAAATCAGAGCAAGTGCTGGCACAAATTGTACAGCAAGGTTTATTCCCATTTTATTAATTATATGCTTGCACAGGGAATTGTAGCCAACTTAAATTACTTTAATTTGTGAAATTCATCTCTGGTTATGAACTTGACATCTGAGCGTGAAGTTGGGTTCCCCACCCCTCCCTCAGTGAAAAATGACAACAAAAACCCCCAATGCCCTGGAATATTTGTTTAGATGTGAGGACTGGCATTCTGGCGTGCAAGGGTATGGCAAAGCTGATGGCAGCACTGCTGCACGATGATCACTTAGTGGTGATGGAGCTGTCCTACTGTGCCGCATGTCGAGGCTTTCCAAGGTGGAAAGGGGTTTCAGTGGTGCCAAAGTTAAGAGTAGGACAAATACAAACATTTGGGGCACAGATGATGACTAGTATAATGTAATTTCATCTCTTGCCCAGTGCACTAAGCCTCTTTTGATGAACTGGAAAATACCAGCTTGACTGTCTTTGGTTAACGAATTGCACGAAAGGAAAGCAGTAGCCTTTCAAAACCTACAATGGTACAAAAAGTTACTTCTCTCTGGGTTTTCTTAGTCCAGCTGGATTTAGTACTCTGCAGATAGTCTGTGATGTTAACCAGCGTGTGGGGTTTATCGAGGTACAACTGAAAACACACTGATGATTGCCAGTATAAACCCAGTAGTCGCATCTTCATCTGGTACTAACAGATGGTATTAGAAGAGGTTCAGGATGGCCCTTCATCAGACCTGCTGACTGCCACTTGAGAAGAAAATTTTCTCTGTTTAGTTTCTAATTTGGCAAAACTTGCTTTTAAGAAATCTGTCTTAAAAGTTGAAGTTTGACAGAACCATGATTCTGACGCATACCGTAAGGCTGGCTGTTCTGTCTCAAGATGCCATCTGTCAGGATCCTTGTTTTTAGGTTTCCATTCCCTAGTAAAATATTTTGGAAATCACAAAGCTCTCAGGGCTTTTGCCCTAAAAGGCAGGTGATAGACTGCAATGTAACCCCCCAGTCAGTGGCTGTGAGCTCTGCTCGGAGCTTATCCATAGGCTTTGGTGCATAGCAGGCATGTCCTCTCGACTCTGTCTTGGATGAAAAACTTTCAATGGAAGTTGTCTTTTTCTCAGTTTTTGTTCTCCTTCAGTTTTCCCCACAAAGCAATTAGATGTTTTCCGATTTCAACCTTGCGTACAACTGTACATCTTCTATGACCTTTTCTTTGGCTTTATCAATGCTCTGACCATCACATTGCTTTGGAATTTATTTATTATTTGCATCCTAGTACTGATGTGCTGTAATCGGGAGCTGAGACTCAATTTGTTTTTGAAAGCTTTAAATATCTGTGAATATCCAGGAGACTTATGAGGCTTGGAAACAACACAAGGGGAAAGGAAACTTCAGGATACGTTGTATCTTAATATTTATTTTGTGAACTGATTTAAATTCTCTTATGCAGCTTTTTTNTTTTTTTTTTTTTTTTCTCCAGTTATTTTGGTTGGATAAAACAGAGGATGTTGGTTGGCTGGAATATCCCAAAAGCTGTCAAAAAGTGCCCTATGACACTGGTACCATGCACGGAAAAAATTGCATCCAGCCACCATCACAGCTCCTAGGAGCTTCAAGAATTTCTGTGTATCTCAAACACAGAACTGAGATTGAATTTTCTCAAATCTCAGAGAAACAAAACTGTAAACAGTATTCTCTTCTCAGGTTCTGATGCACTGTGTCTATGCAGAATTAGTATTGTAAGGATCTTTGTAAATTTGTATGCTGCACCGGTGCAATTCTAGAAAATTATCGAAAAAAAGTGAGTATAAGAGGGTCTGGAGTAGAAGCAGCAGCTCGGCACTGAGAAGTGGATCTGGTTTTATCTGTAACTTACAGGTGGCAGTGCTGATCATATGTGTAATTATTACATCTTTTCTTCCTATTTTTTTGCTGCTCTATGTAAGTAGGCTTACAAGATGCCTTTTTGAAGGGTAAGAAATATTGGAACACTATTAAAAATTGAACACTTGCATTTATTTGTAGAGATGCTCTAAAGTGATATGTGTAGGACTCTCAAACAGTGATATGAATTGCAGTTGACCTAGTTTTTTATGACTTTATAAGCTTATACCGGCTTTGAAAGCTCCCAGGCTTTCGCACCATAAACTATTATTCTAAAAAGTGATTATCCCATTGAACTGCGGTTAAAATTCTCTGTTACTTCATTCATTATTCAGAAGACTGTAGACTTAATAATAGCTTAAGATATGTGTCGTGTGTTTGTAATGCATTAATTCACTTTCAGCGTTGATCAACACTTGCTGTATAATTAGCAAGCAGATTGAACAAGCTGCTGGGATGATACTCTCTGTTGCATAACTGTTGTGCTCACATCTCACAGAATCCAGGGCAGGGACAAGTTACAAGAGAAAGGCTGTCGTAACTGCGCTCTTGTTGTTCAACAAGCAAAGACAATGTGTTGCTGGATTTCGGAGTGTAATAGTTGTTCATCCTATCGATATCAAGTTGGTACTAAAAGGCAAAGTAAAATGGAATATACTGTATGTAACACTGGCTTTGGAATCCGAATGTCAGGAATGCATCACTTTGCTGTGTAAGGTGCATAGAGTTTTCTAGATCCTCTAAGGTTCATTTTAAAAATAATTGGAATTACACCTCTCTCTGTGTGCGTGTGTGTATTTTGCTGTCTTACAATACCCTTCGGCAGCGGGATCATTGGAAGGCCGAGGGATTTGTTGCTAAAAGCATCCCCCCTCCCTTTATTCATTTTGCACACTTATAAATAAAGAAATTCCCAGGTATAACAAGCTGTTCTTGCTGTTAATGCGACTGTTCTGCACTCAGAATGTTTAAGGAGGAGTACTGTAGAAATCCCTACTTTAGAGCAGTGCTTGAGTTTTTTGTCTATTCAGGCGTATAGTGCTTAAGCATCTACAGAAGGAACAGGTGAATGAATAAATGAATAATTAAAACTATATGCATTTGCTCCCTAGGAATTTCTGCAGGTATAGCCCTGGTTCAGGTGAATACCTGGCCTGTGCTCTTCCCTGGTGCAAGCCTGGGCACTGCTGCCCAGAATGCAGACTGATAAAACAGCTGTACTTGGGTAGGGTAGGTCTGAAACACAGCAATATACGCAGCGTTCGACAGGTTCTAAACAGCACAATCTTGATGATATTCCTTATGTGATAGTGACTTTCTGGGTTGCTCTGAGAACACTGGCAGAGTTGATAGTCTCATACAGACACCTGCGGTACAGCATGGCAGTCAGCTGTTCGTACGCAACAGTTCAGAGCTGCTTTAGTGAGTAAAAATACACTCCTGATGTATTTCAACACAACTTCCATATTGCAAGCAATTAGAGTAAGTTGTTTCTGGAGAAAATGAAGTTTCTGCACATCAAACATGATAATTTTACCTCTTGAAGTAGAATTCTTTAAAAAAATGACATTGTATGTAATACTAATTGTGAAACGCCCTCATTCTTATGATTCCAGCTGGCCAAATGTTTGGTTGCTAGATGTTTTTCACAGCAAATACTTGCTGAGCCATATGAGATTGTGAAACAGCTGCAACAGAGGCTTGAACAAAGATGCTGTAGCAATCCCCAATCAGCCCATCAGATAACTTGACTTTCTGAGGTCGCTACTTATCAAACCAAGATGTTTGAAAGGCTTTTAATTTTTTTAATTTTCCACATGTTTTAACAAGATTCTCTTGACTGCAGCTGTGACCTAATGCAGCATTTCTTGTAGGAACTGTTAAGAGGTAAAAACCACGGCGTTATCCCAGAGTACAGAAAATGAAGAGCCTCCTGTAAAAGGAGTGTCAGACAGGTGGTGTTCAGTAGATGCTGCTGTATACATGGGAAGAATCACAAGCATCACTGACAGCAGCAGCTGTAGCAATTAGCTGATTAAACAGTTTTTATTGACGATCTGTGATAGCTAATAAACTTTTAACACGCTGTAAAACACCCCGTGGATCAATCTTGCTGTTAACAGGCTGGATCCTAACCAGTGCTTATTAATTCTAACATTATGGAAGGAGCAAGTGGACTGTATGCCAAATGTGAGAGTGGAGACATCATTCCAGATAAATTCTGGTAGTTTAGGTAGTATTTAAAATTTACTTCAGCAGATAAAGCAAGCTCTAAATAATTGGGTTTGGGGGCATCTTGTTAGTTTTCCATGTCATTAAGCCAAGGATGAGACTTCCAGCCATGGAGTCACAGCACAACCACAGAAAAGCTGATAAAGAAAACTGGGCAGGTTTGAGGGGGTAGGGGGGTGTTTTCTGGAGTTCCATATAATAGAAAACTATTTATAGGGGAAACATTGTTTAAAAACACAGGGCTTTAGTAACTACTTGCCTGGTCCTATATTTTTATCTGATTGGCTGAATGTTATTTTTCTCAGTCAAAATGTTTTTTTAATGTTACATACTGGTATTTCTGGTTTTTAAGGATAAATGAGTAGAAGGCTAATAGGGAGATATTTAAGGATTAAGAACTTGGAGAAAGTAAAATGTTGAAAGATAAGTTATTGCTTAAAGTTTTAAACTACCATACATAGTAAAGAACTCAAGAAGTACTTAACCAGTCTTACTGTTACAGGCTAAATTCACTTGGGTGTCTAGAATTCCAAGTGGGTGACTGATAGAACTGTGAATTCTTGGGAGGTTCTTGCCAGATTTCCAAACAGTGTCAGTGTTAATAGTTTGTTTTTAAATTTCTGTTGTCACATTTACTTGTGGTTAGCCCAGCACTGTTATTTCAGTGGTACCATTACTGACATGTCAGTTCAGCTGAAAATTCAGATTGTTTTTCAGGGAAATTGCTGGGATCCCTGTGTGTCTGTGTATGCACTAAAGACAGAAAATAATTTTCTTTAATTCCTATCCTCTTTTTAGCCCTATGCCTGAAAAGCACCTACCTCAACGTAACATAAAACCCATACATTAAGAGTTGAAACATGAAATTCTTGCACAAAAATGTAGGCTTCGTATATAATGTATGTCTGTAATACAGAGTTGTTTCACGTCCTGGAGGGTTTATCTTCCTCATGGGTACATCATTCTAATGGAAATTTTCTGCACCTAAAGTAACTGATGATCTCCGAGTATTTTTGTAGATATTTCCGTGGATGCTTTTTAAAGACTTGTTGCAGTCTTCAAACGTTTGGAGTTGGCACTAAAAATACTTGTAGGCATAGCTACCCGAGCAAGCACTCCCAGTGTGGAGTATGCGAAGGACACTTACATGAAAAAAACCCTCGCTTTCCAGATGAGGAGTACTTCAGGGAAAGAATCACACCTGTAGCCATCACAGCCTATTGAAGGTATAAATAAATAATAAATAAAAGCAACTCTACTAAGAGTTTGGAATGAAATCTGTTACTACGACAGCTTGAGATTTATCTGCAGGATGAACAGGACCAATGCAGTGGCTGTAGGTAACCAGTAAAGTATTGGATTTAGTTGGCTTCAGCAGGTCTGTCTTGTTTTGAAGTCTCTCTAAATTCAAAACAGTGAAGCATGTAAAATTACACTGGGTGGTAATTATACCTCCATCTGCTGTGCAGTCAAATACTTAAACTTTTTAATGTGAGCTGTAACCAAAGCTTTTATCTGGTGTGTGTGTGTGTTCCAAGAAATACTGCAATGAGTGGCTAGTTGGGGTGAAAGAAAAATACACCTGCAATAGCCTGTTCCTGTGAAACAGAATAAGAACACAGATCAGTTCTCCAGAACAGCTCACTCTTTGAGATGAGATGTTTATTTTCCACTTGCAGCAGTTCTGATTAATGTAATTAATGCTGTTAATGAGGTGAGATTTCCTCAGGGATTTAATAGAAAAATTATGTTTCTGCAGTTGGGACTTACCTACGAAGCTCTTTGCAGGAGCTGGAAACACGCAGCCTGGGCAAGCAGTGGAAGTGACGGCGTGAGCACCACTGGGTTTGTTGCTGCATGTGCAGCATGTCTTTTTAGATTCACTGTTAGCACACACTTTCCCTGAGCTCCTGTTGTACAGTTTCATTTTACAGCTTGTCTTAACAGGTATTCAGCCTGAAGAAGAGAAGGGTCCGGGGAGACCTTATAGAAGCCTTCCAGTGCTGAAAGGGGGCTACAGGAGAGACGGGGAGGGGCTCTTGATCAGGGATTGGAGTGACAGGGANGGCTTTAAGGTCCCTTCCAACCCAAACCGTTCTATAATTTTATGATATTTGTTATGCTTACAGGAAAAACAAAAAAGTAAGTACCCCCTGGGACTTGCTAATTGGGTCCAAGAAAACAAACTCTCTTTATTTTAGCTAGAAAAAGAAACATACAGAGGGCGAAATAATAAATATGTGTGTATTTCTTATGGTTTTACTTTCCTTATTGAGTATTTTTTACAGTTGACATCAGAGCCTCTAAGATTTCATTGTTCTCCTCCTGCACATAGTTTTTACTCTTCAGCTTAGAAAAAAAAGAATTAAATTGTCCCTTTGCTATTTTTTTCCCCAAAGAGCCATTATGTAAACCCTCCTTTTGTTATCCTTTGTCTCTTTTCATGTCTCTTTCCCAGGCAGCCTTGTCTGAGGATCAAAGGCCATCATGTATTTAGAGCCTGTTAGAATGTGAACGTAGTGATTTTTGTCTTGTGTAGCGAGCCCTCCTCCAAGGTTGCTCCCTCTGAGTAGCTGGTTAGCAAATGGTTCTTTATTGTGTGTGACCTGGGAGACCAGATGTTGCTCTGATAGAGAACTGCAAAGCTCAGTGTACCCTGAGGCCATAAGTGATGTGATGTTTTCATAATCTTAAGCAAAATTCATAACTTAGTTACATTCTCTGAATTGTCAGAGGTAGTTGCTGGAAATATATCTTGGAGAAATGAAATTTAAAAGATTTATTGGTGGGGGGTACGTTCTATGACCTGTGTTGCAGAAATAATGAGAAAATGCTCTGGAAAAGCTTATTGTGATGTTGCTTTTGGACAGAGCATGGGTGGAATGGCAATGCAAAGGGGTAGATGCAAAAGAAGCAAATGAAGACATGTCTGTTTGTTACTTGCACAAAATGCAGTTTGTCATTGCAAAGTTCTGGAATCCGTTTTTGTTTAAGTCTATAAATATTGCACTTCATCATGAGGAGACAGACTGCATGCATCATAGTTTTAAAATTTCTATTAAACAGCAAAAATGTGCTTACAAAAGCAGAAAAGAAACGTGACGTGCACTGATTGTCCAACTAGTGGTTTTCATTTGGATTACATTTGTAAATCCTATTTCTCTGCTTTGAAGATCTTCCTTTTCTATGTTTACATAGTGAACTATTTTGTTATTCTCTTCACTCAAACAAAATGACAAGCGGCTTCAAAACACTGGGGTTTCGTTACACCTCTGTAGTGAAATGGAGAAAATGATTGGCATTGAAATCTTTGTTTTACAAAAAAGGCATCGTTTGGGTTTGTTCTTTTTCCTGTTCTAGCTACATTGCGCAATCTGCACAAGTTAGAGCTGATGCAAAAATTGTTACTCCAGGTGAAGCTTAAGGTCCCTTCCAACCCAAACTGCTCTATGATTCTGTGTTTAATGGCTAGTTAATGGTACAGAACCCATATGTAAGTGACAAATCAGGGCTTACTCTCTTTTTAAGGTGTTTCTCAGCATATTTGCATGGTGTATATTTCTGAAAAGCAATTGTTCTACCAAATTTCAAAACCCTTGATCCTTTAAGTATATTGTACAATCAAGTTCTCAGATTATGTCATTAAGATGCCAGGTCTGCTGCAATTAAAATTAAGAACCTGGTTCTATTTCTAGTGCTTTTCTAAATACTGTACAATTAACATGCTTAGATTTACCTTGGAGTTTGGTATGTCTGCTGGCACGGTTTATGCACCACATGAGCACTTGTTGGAATATGATTCAGTATCTCATCTCTTCTTTTCTAATTCCTCTCCAGTCCACAAACTTTTCTGGTGATTGACAGGTTGTATTAGTGCTTTTTTCCATATGGAGATTAAACTATGACTAATGGAACTGTGCCTGAGACTTTTTCATTTTCGAGATGTCTCCCTCATCTACTGCAGTGGCACCTACTTGGCTCATGGGAAAACAACGTTGAAACAGGTGCTCAAGCCAAGATAAGTTTAGCATTCACCTAAGTGATTGCAGCATGTATATGGGCAAATTATACAAATGATTTCTGGTTTGTTATTTATTTCTTAATTCAAGGGGCTGTGTAGCAGACGATGGCGTTGGCTGGGGATTGCTCAGAGTCTGGTTCAGTGTGACCCTTAGCTGAAGGTGTACTTTGCTAAAATGGACTTGATAGGCTTCCAAGCAGCGGAGCCGGGAACTGCATGATACTTTATAAAGTGAGTGAAACAGTTTATCACTTGTAGTTCATGGCTGTGTGGTCCTTTATTAACAATTTTTCATATTCAGTTTGACTCCTTGACAACTTTTGAGAGCTAGGCTGATGCTAACAGAGAACCACCTATAGAAACACCAGGGTCATTTTTCTGGGTGATAACAACTCACTCAGAACCAGCACTTTACTTTTCTCATAATTATTACTTTGTGTTTATTGGCATCAGGTTTTTGTTGCCATTTTACTGCCACATAATTAATTGCTGTGAACTTCTGCAACTTGTTTCAGCTTTTAGTATTTTTGTATGATCAGCAACTTTCGCACCTTTGCTAATTGCTCCTTTTTCAGATGTTTATGAATATAGGTTTGCCAGCAAAGGTCACCACGCAGGTATTTATGAAATGCTGTAGCTTACTTCTTTCTGTTGTAAAACTAGCAACTCACTATTGCCAGATACAAAGTCCATATGTCTACTAATGTGATGAAAAAGCCTTATTCAGTGCAGAACTATGGATTCCTGCTGCTATCTTCTTTTCATCTTGAGAGGATTTGAAGTCAGACACCAGAAATATAAAATTATGGCAAAAGTTCACACAGCAGCTGTTCTCTCTTTCAGTGATGCATCAGTATGTCCAATGTTACTTGCAGTCTGCTTCCCACTGCCCTTAGTAGGAGATAGATGCCTACATCCTTTGGTCACGCTGATGAGTCTCCTTATGCTAAAGCAGTAGTTGCCCTCCACTGCTGTAACTTCACTTGCTCACAATTAAATCTACACCCCACGCTCTGCTCCCAGTTACCTGCTGGCAGAAGATGGAGAGCATCTTCATTGTCTGACAGTCCCTTGGGTGCTGATCTTAGGAACGCTCAGATCTCACAAAATGCTCATGCAGCTCTTCCCTGTGTCTGGGCCAGGCTGCGAACCTCAGAGGAGTTCTGCCCATGAGCCGTACCCTTGCCATACTCTTTCCGCTGGTCCCGCTGTAGACCCCAGACCAGCATGTAACTGAAAGTGATTTCCCAGCGTGCCACTGCCAGCAAAAGCAAGTGACACACAGCTTTTGAGCTGGAAACACCTTCACTCCTCCCCAGGCTTAGCGCTGTAGAGGGGCACAATCACCATCAGACAATCTTTGAATTAATGAATTTTTTCATGGTGAATAATGCATAAGCCCAGCTCTTAGTGCCACCAGCAATCCACGTTGGTTTGCAATGAAATATACATTTCTTTGAAAAACATAAAGCACATTCATTTTGTGGGTAGTGCAAAATTTATGGCCTTCTTAATTATTCATTTCAATGCTTTTTTAAGTTTGTAGGTATATTTAAATGACATGACAGGTGACCACTTTGTCCCTTACTAGTCCTTGAAATAAAATATGATAGATTTGGATCTCTTAAGACCTGAGCCTTCTCTTTTCCCGGTCACTTTAGATACAAACTCTAGAGTCTGCAAGCCAGGTTGCACAAAGCATTTGGGCACTTAGTTCTTATTGAAGTCTTCTGCAATGAAGGATCTGAATGGAAGTGAAACCTGTGAAAATGTTTGAGGATCTGTGCTCCACCATCTGCACGGCAGTGCTCAGAGTGTTAGAGGGTGAGAGCTAACATGCGATTTTTGTCTCTCTGTGCCATGTGCAAATCAGAGAGAGGAGCACTGAAGTTGTGTTTCTCAGCCTTCTATATATACCTTTATAGTCAGTATCATATTTATATATTTTGATGATGGGGATTTTTTTAAAAAGAACATTTATCTTGGTAATTGACATGGAGGAATAGAAATTTAGATTTAAGAAAAAACAGTAATCGTGATTTATCAGATCTGGATTGTTACATCCAAATGATAAACAGGAATAGTCGTGTACTGCTCCTGACTTTTTCAGGTCTCCTGTATGAATCCAGCTCTAGGTCCTATAACTTTGTTTTGTGCAATTTACATGTTTTGCAAGTTATATTTGTTGATGACATTCTAAACAGGACAGAAAATTTGTCCTGACTACTGTTTTGAGTGATCAAAAAGTGGGATGAAGGATGTATGTTTGTTTCTAATAGGGCTTCAGGTTTTCCCTGAGAGAAATCCTCAAGTATGTCTTTCAGACACTGTTTTCTAAATGTTTTAATTTAAAATACATGATATTTTTTGTCAGTCAGTTCTTTGGAGGCTGTGCAGGCTGGTTTTGAACCAGTCAATTGCAAACCACAGGATGCAGTTCCTTCCGCTTGCTGAGCTATCACTGCAGCAGCCTGCACTGCTTTTTCCTAGAACGACCCAGCTTGACAGTGCGTACGCTTCAACAGCCACTCATCTGAAACTTATCCACAATGATTACACTTGATCTGCCTGAAATAACTTAGCAAGACATTTTGCTGGATTTAGTGGGGTAAGACTGTACTTTAACTTTGTTACTTACTGTTTTTAACAAGGCGAGTTTGTTTTCTGATTCAAAGTTTTGAACCGCACACTCCTTCAGTTACCAAAGCTCTCCAGCGTGCTTCTGTCCCTCCCTCTCCTGCACTGGACTGCTCTCTGGGCTCTGAGAACCTATATCGCTGTAGATTTCTTTGTTCACTTATTCCTATATGCCTGATTTAAAACACAAAGAAATATAAAAGAATATTTTTTTTTGTTAAGAATTTTCGTAATGTTCCTTTCACTTAATGTGCTGTCACTGTAGGAACGAGCTGCCCAGTGTTTGGATGTACAAATACAGCAACTAGTGCTGTCCCAGAACGAGTGTGACCACTAGGCTCCAGTGTGCCCTCCCAAGTAGCTTCTTATTTCCTCTGAAATCATATTTAAATTCAACCATTGTCCGCTCTGACACATCAGCCTTAACAGCCACGTATTTACTCTTACAAGGTCCTCTGCTGCGTTTGACCTGGCTCAGCTAGGGAGCGTTCCACAAATTACTTAATTCTCTTTGCCCACGTGCCCTCTGGGACGGCCAGTACCAGAATGACGGCCAGTACCGGAACGTCACTCATCAGCGTTTTCTTTGATGTATTTAATGCTCTGTTAGTGAAATAAAGCCGAGCTTGACATGCAGTGGGTAAAGAATGCCCTGGGGGCACTTTGGCGTTCTGTAAGAAGGCTTTTGCTGTCCGGTTCTATTTTGCATCATCTGGGAGGCTTGCCGAGGGTCAGACTTCCTTCTGTTGGCCGTGGAATTGCACTAACCAGACCCCTTTACTGGTCAGCTCCAGCTGGGAAAGGCTTGATCAGTGACTGGTAGCTTTTTCCTAAATGCTGATTTTAGAGATTCTCTAGTTGGCTATTTATGGCCAAAGATAAACTTAAAAAATTTTACAGCCATCAACTATCTTACTAGCAAGCATTACCTTGGGTGCCTCACAATTTTTGCACTATTTTTGTGATTTATTTAACCGATTCCTAATGCCTTTGAAGAGAAGATAGAAGGTGACGATAATAGAGTTATAAAATTCCAGTGATTTCCATCAGTTTTAATTGTTAGAGCGGAACCTTTTCTAGAAATGATTTAGCTACTGGGTAAAAAACAAACAGAATACCCTGTGTGAGCTTTAGATTTAATTTGGAGTATCCAGTAACTCAAGTGAAAAGGTAACAAAACTTGGATATGTTATTTGTATTTTATTATGGACAACATAGATCTGTTTGCTGGAATGAAACAGTACCTCTGGTTCTGTGAAGCTTTGTTATTCTGCACTCAAAATTAGAGAAGCAATTCTTTAAGGATTGATGTTTCTGTGTCTGTCAAAGCTGAGCACCTCTCTGAATCCCTTTGGAATTACTCGTCCTTTCATTGTATTAAAAATAAAACTTGAATCTGAGCGACTGGCCAAATGCAAATGGGGAACAGTGTGATTTGTGTTAGCTGTAAGCTGGAGCAAAGCGCTCCTGAAGTCACACCATCTAATCATGATACACAGCCCTACAACTGCTCTGCTGTTCACCTGGTAACTTCTTAGCTTCCCCTTTCCCTCTGTGACCAGGCGTCCTTTTAGGGACACAGTGAAGATTATCTGGAATCATGTAAAGAAACTTCAAGAGTTTTTATAGTTTTCTAATATCTGTCCTGAATTATTTTTTTCCTAGACGCCTGCTAATGCTGTTGCAATATTTCTGAAGAAATACTACTACATCGTGGCATATTTAGCATATTAGGGAGAAGTCACTGTTCTATTGTACAAAGTCCCCCCAGTTACTGACTGGCTTGGTATTGCTTTTGTCTAGTTTAATTTATAACGTTATCCCAGACTTCTGTCTTTCAGAGGAAGAACTTGTTTCCAAATAGGTTCTTTATTTTAATCACTAGCCTTCCCACCTCTAGCTTAATTGCTTAATGTTTATGCATCATCCTGAAGTGTGAAATGCTGGGACAATCTGATGGTTTTATGAATTCTTTCAACACTCCTCTATTCAATATGTTCTTATTTTGTTGTGGGTACAAAATAGCAAATAGCAGCAAAGATGATAGGTTTGAACGTGGGGCTGCAGTGCAAAACATGGGAGGAGAATCTGTAATAGCTGCCAGTCAAGTTCGTTAAATTATGTTGTTATAGCAACTGGTTAGCCTCTTCCATCCTTAAAATATCTTGTGTCAAATAATTAGTACTGCTTAATTGTATTTCATTGCAAAAGAGGCAAGTAATTAAAGAGGTTCTTGCAATAGCCATGGGGCCAGAAAGGGTTAGAAATGACTTGTAATGGGAATATATTTTGTGAATATAAATTAATAGGTTTAATAATCTAACTGTCTCTTCATTACCCAGGATCCAGAAAAGTATCAGTATATTTGAATTGCTGTTGCTTGCTCAGAAACATTAATGGATAACAATTATCTCTTGGCCTCACTCTTTTTTTTTTTTCCTTGTCAGCTTAAGAAACCTCTAACATATATGATACATTTAGACCTTCCCTGATGTGATATCCCCACAGACAAATGGCCCAATAAAATCTGGTTTGGCCTGTTTCTCTCTGTTTTGGCTGTCAACCGTGTGTTGCTGCAGGTTCTTTTGTTTTTCCTCCTAGTTCGGTCCTCTTCATGGAAGCTTTCTGAGTATTTGATCAAAGACAGCAATCATCATAAGACAGAAATGTAGAGCTTTGAGTGGAAAAAAGATTACTCACAACATAATATTTGCGATTTCGAGTCAGCAAGTGCCAAAATCAGTCAGAAAAACTAGTTCAGCCCACCCCAGTTACAGAATCAGAGCTTATGGAAAAGTTAAGAACCTGCATTTTTTTCGTGGTCTAAGGAGGTAATTTTTATTTCTCTTCAGAACTTCTGGATTTGATTCACCAACTATTTTTGATGCTGAATCCATCATCCAGCAGTCATAGCTCTTTGCTTAAAGAGAAAACTGTGTTTTTGAAGGAGGAGATGGGAATGAAAGAGCTGCTGGAGTGGTGCAATAGCTGTATTGTAGACTGCAGGGTGTGTAAGGCAGTGCTGAGGTTTATTGCAATTGCTGCAATGGAAAATGAAAGAGGAACAGATTATAGCCCACCACCTTATGTGAAAATAAGCACAATTAAAATAATACCCAGGAAAAGCCTTGCCAGTCCCCAGCATAGCTCAGTAAGTCTTTTGGTGACTGCAGCTGGAACTTTCTCATCTAATCCAAGCACTGGATTTCTATCTTCCTGCATTGTAGGACATTGCAGTTTTACAGGTGACAGTCTCATCTGTTTCTCTTCATCTTCTAGCTTTGCTATCATCCTCTTTTTATGTTTTCCATACTTCACAAGGTCATTCATACCTTGTCTGTGCAGGAGCTTGTGATAATCGGGTACCTGGGGCACAGGGAGTTATTCCCAGGTGGCACCTCTGCCATATGGTTTTGAAATGGCTGTTTGCAATGAGCACTAAAGCTTTACTTCTCCCCTCAGGCCTGCCTTAAGGTGGAAAAGTTCAGTTATTTGGGAAATGAACCTATTGAGTATCTTACCAGACTCAATTCAATGGAATCCATTTTTTTAATTACCACAATCAAATGCTTGTCTTGAGCCTTTGAAAAAAGCAATGCTCGCTGATGAAATCAGAAGAAAAAAGGAAAATAACCTTTTTTTCCCCAACAGTTGTTTCTAAATTGTGCTTTTTAAAAAAACAAAAAAGACATTGTTTCTTCATTCCTTGTTGTATCCGTCTCTCTTCCACTATGCTTTTAGTAACTGATGCTTTGCAGGATTTTTTGCTCTTTAGTTTTGCTTTGGGCTTTCTGGATTCGCCTTCTGTTACATGCATATCGTAATGTTCGTTAATATTTAACTTGCTTAGATTTACAATTAGTAAGCGTTTAAAGGACATTCTTCTTCCATTAATTATACAGCTGTACGGGTGATTACTCCATGTGTTGGATGACTTGCATAGGGAATACAGAGTGGTAGTATTCTGCAAGTGTTATTGCAATTCAAGTTATTTGCATATGGAACCACTTTAGATACATACATGCCCTATTGTTCTACCTTTGACAGGGTACTGGGATAAATTGTGACTACTTACTGTTGGAATTTGCCCAAATAATGGCAAAAAACAAATGTCTGTCATTCAAACATGGCAAAAGGATTTATTGTCTGACTCCCCCAGATGCAATTTGTTCAGCAAACCCAAGATCCTTTGTGTACAGAGTGTTGCATGCCTGGTAGGGGGCCATAATGATGGCTAATATTTAAAGATTTAAAAAAAAATATATATATACACACACATATGTACCTGTTAGAGGTAATTAGTATTCAATTTTGAAATTTCCAATTAATTTAAAGGGGAAAAAAATGTGGTGGCCATCATGTTGTCCCTTGATTTGCACTCCAAGTGTTGCCATTTGATTTAAGTAGCCACTTTTTTGGAAGTAATTTTGAGTAAATATATGCATGTTGGTTTTTGCTTTACAATTTAGTCTTAACAAGTTCTAGCAGCCAGCACAGATATATTTGTTCAGCAGAAGCTAAACAGATAAAAATATGTGAATATTTGTCAGAGTTACAGCAAAGATACGGAAGACATTCTGCTGGTTTCACGCTGAAGAGTGCCAGGCTTTTCCTTAGAACTGAACACTGCCACATGAATATGTATTAGTTTAACTAAGTAGCAAGAGATTTAAAATCTGTATTCTCAAGTATTTACTTAACCGCCCTGATGAAGATAGTTTCTTAAAAGGGCTTAAATCTCCGCTCTCATTGGAGAAAATATAGTTTATTACTTCATAGGCCATCTTCAATTCAAGTCATGCCAAAAATGGAGGAATTATATGGCATCCAGATTATTCTAGGGCATGTTAAAAATGTACTAATCCTTTGGGATTTGCATTTTTATGAGACTAATAGTCATTTGTATAAATTTGTCATTACTCTCTCTTTTCAAAAAACAAAGGCTGAAAGTCTTGTATTTGTTCTATTGATGTAAATCCAGAATAAATCTGTACAACTGTGACTAAAACATGGTCAACGGAGAGGAGAAATATCCCTCTGCCAAGGATGAAAAATGAACTCAAAAGTCAGCAGAAATGTGCTTTGTTCTTCACTTAACTTGGTCCCAAAAATGGAAAAGAGTATATAGTAGCTTCACAGGACACTGGAGGTTTGTGGAGTTTACTGATCTGCCACAGATCTTCTTTTCATGTAGCTGCCTTCTTTAGTTACAATCCTCCCAGTCAGGGATTGAATTTATGATTTCTTTCATATGAAGGTTTTGCATTTGATCATTTAAATTTATTACTGTGCATCTGTAACTACTACATGACAAAAAACTAGCCCTGAATTGGGTTTCTTTTATCTTCTAGAAGGTGTTTGGTGTTCGGGTCTTCCGAGGTTGAACTTGAGACATGACAAGTGGTAATTAAAAGACACAGAGTAGCATTGAAACATTTTTCTGCTTTGTGAGGGCTAGGTTGAAATACCGAAATTCAATTGACATGACAGCTAATTAAAGTAAATATTGGAACAAAAGAACGCTGAAACTTTTCAAAATATATGTGTGTGATTACCTGCAAGTCCTCTTAGTCAGATTTATGAGCGAATTTGTCAGATTGACCTCAGATTTAAGAGCAAAACTTGCTGGGTTTTGGTCTTTGCTACCTCTAAAAGTCGGAGAGTGCTACAATATGCTTCCGTTTAGAAACATAACCTGAAATAGGTTTCGAATCCATTAGATTTAAGAGACCACGGGTAACATTTATCAGCAAACTAGAGCAGCACAGCAAGATACATAAAGCTTTAGCAACTCTGTAATTTCAGAGCTTCTCTGGGATAGTTTATCACAATTGCTCTTAGGGAATTGAATTTTTTTTTTTTGTAAAGAATATACTAAAATACTGCTATTTAATAAGCTTTCTTGTCTTTTGGAAGCATTTACTACATGCTTTTCAAGGGAACATAACTAGGTACAAGTAAATGGTGGATATTTTGTCCTTGTTTGTCATAGCACCGTTGAAAATTACAGTCCCAGGGCTCTGATAGCTGGCAGTATGGCAGTGTCCTGGATGGATGAAATAGTACCATGCATTTGTTTGTCGGCTGACGTTAAGACCATTCTTAAAGGCGTTAGATTATCAAATGCATTGGCATTCATCAGGATGCTTAGGATCTCAAGGACCTGTAGCAGAGCTGCCCAAGGCAGTGGTGAATGCTGACTTCTTGCTTCTTGGATGTTTTTCCTATAGTTCAAGAATAAGGGATGTCTTATAAGCCAAAGTGCAGGGCCACAGTAGCAGAGGCTGCCTTCAAGAGATTTGAAGGATGTGGATATTCCTACTGCTTTGAAGGGAGAGGGCTGTTCAACAACTGGATCATTGTCCTGGTTTCAGCTGGGATGGCGTTAACTTTCTTCACAGTAGTTAGTAAGAGGCTGTGTTTGGATGTGTGCTGGTAAGACAGCTGATCACACACTGTGTGTCAGAGCTGCTGCCAGGACAGTCAAGGACTTTCCAGCTTCTCTGCTGTGCCCGTGTCTGCAGGGGCAGGAGGAGCTGGGAGGGAGCACAGCCCCAGTTACTAGCCCAGGATTAGACCTTAGGTTTAGGATTGAGACCCAAATTGACCAATGGTCTATTGCATATCATGCACGGCATGGCCAGAATGTAGATGAGGGTCTGTCTGGAAGT
>VZTO01002672.1:9297-47598 GCA_013400615.1 Syrrhaptes paradoxus | reverse complement strand
GTTGTGACCAAAGTGCAGGACCCGGCACTTGGCTTTATTGAACCTCATACAACTGGCCCCAGCCCATGGGTCCAGCCTGTCCAGACCCCTCTGCAAAGCCTTCCTATCCTCAAGGGGATCAACACACCTGCTCAATTTGGTATCATCTGCAAACTGACTGAGGGAGCTCTCCACCCCTTCATCCAGGTCATTGATAAAGATGTTAAACAGGACAGGCCCCAAAACCGATCCCTGGGGAACACCACTGGTGACCGGCTGCCACGTGGACGTAACTGTGTTCACCACGACTCTCTGGGCTCGGCCATCCAGCCAGTTTTTTATCCAGCAAAGGGTGTTCCTGTCTAAGCCATGAGCCACTAGCTTTTTTAGGAGAATGCTGTGGGACATGGTTTCAAATTCCTGGCTAAACTCCAATATACGTTACTAATAAATTACTGTTATTATTATTTCAAATGTTATTGTAGTTCAGTTATTAAGTTGTTCTTATCTCAGCCCACGAGTCTCTTTTCCCTTTACCCCTTTAATTCTCTCCCCCATCCTGGAGGGGGTGGAGGGTGAGTCAGTGGCTGTTGTGGTGTTTGGCTGCCAGCCAGGGGTTCAGAACCATGACAGTCACTTTCATGGTTTAGCATTTTGTCTCACCTTCGCTTTCACAGGTCATGTTTTACTGAAAACCCACTGGTCATGGGGCCAGGGAGAAGCAGGCAGCCGTACTGGTAGGGGAAATTGTAGGCCTGACATGAGTGTCAGCTAGGGAATATCCTTTCCTGACACAGGTTGAGGAGAAGACACTCAGGCTGGCTTTTGTGGTTGTCAGATATGATGGGTGACATTGGTATTGAGCTTGTGTTTGTATGGACTAGCTGAAGAGAGGTGCAAGCAGCCACTGGAGGTGATGGGAGTGATGTGCACGGGCATGAAGGTCATCTGACCCTTTAGACAAGGATGGAAAAGAAATGTAATAAGGACTGCTGTTGACATGTGTTGAAATTTTCATTAGTAATACAATAATATGCTTTCAACTCTCTTTAGAACAGATTGCATGCATGCAGGTGTTAAATACCCCACAAAATAGCTCTTGGCTTTTAGTTGGCTCAGTTTTTAATACTTGAGGAAAATGATTTTCCTATTCTTTTTAGGGGTGATGGTCATTAGTTGGTCCTGTAGGTTTTGTATCAGATTTAGTGTGTCTGTGGTTTGTGTTGGTGATGGCGGATGGTAGGAATTAGGAAGAAAATCAGTTTGTTTTCACAGTGTGCTGCATTTTAGAGCTGCAAAATATTGTCTGACAATCTGCTTTAAACGAGGCTTTTCAAGTTTTGTCCCCGATGTATAGCAGAGACAGTTGTGATGGCTAATGAAAACATTCTTAATTGTGAAACAGGAAGTGTGAAAGAGGGGAGAATCTACCTTATATCAGCTTTTAAATTATTCCATTATTTACATTAGACTGTTTCACACAGCTGTTTTTATCCTCGATTCTTGCTTAGAAGTGAGCACATAGGGAGAGTTCTGTCTCATATTGTTCATAACTGAAGTGAGTCAGAAAAAATGCTAACCTTGAGGTGACTGTTTCCTAATTTGCAAGAGAATATTGTTACTCTTAGTTTGCCCAGTAGCATGCCCACCTGGTATTAATTCTGTAATTAATACCAAAGACACCATCACATTTTGGTTGAATAGTCACATTTTTTTAAGTGTGTGCAAAGGTAATCAAGACCAAATGAAGATATGTTTTTATCGAAGACTTCAAATTCACTGATATATGGAGTTCATTTGTAATGATATTCATTTATACATTCAGTCCTCTTGTGCCTTTTCGTTCCTGTGAGCTTGCCTGAATCCTGCTTTTTGTTCTAGGACAGTAAACTATCCCACCATTAGCTTGTCTTCTGCCTGACAGGAGCGTGCCCTTTGGCCGGAGCAGAAAGAGAAATCCAGACAGTACAGCAGCTTTTAAAGGCAACAAACTCATTCTCTCAAGACAGCAAAAGCTGCCAAAACCAAACCCCACTATAAATAGTGATCTGTCATGTGGATAAATTGGATAAATCACAAAGAAAAACCTCTGTCTAACTGAACAAATACAAGCAAAGAGATTGTCTGATGCTTCAGCTAGAAAGTTGAGACTTGGCAATGGTCAAGAACAACAAAGATCTGATAGAAAATATGCCAAGCTGATGCATATTTTGCTAAAAAGCACTTTAGTAAGGCACTGTTATCGTAAATAATTTGCACTGGACAAAAAAAAATTCATATTTTGCAGCCCCAGTTGTCTTGAAACCTAGAAGAACAGAACAAAAAAACCCCAATGTGTATCATTACAAAGTGAAATGGAGCTGCTGAACAGCAGCGTGTTATTGAAGGTATACAAACAGATACGGAAACCTTCTGCCTCAATCTAGTTATGTCTTTATTGTCTGAGAAACTTTTTCATATGTTCCTCTCATATCTCCCAATTTGAGTCAAAATCTTCAATATAGAAACTTTTACACCTTTTCCTGCCTTGTGTGTGTTTACTTCTATTCTTTGATTAATATTTAACTCTAACTTTATTTTCTTTTTTGTAAAGAATCACCGTTTTGGTTATATTGAGAAAAGTTAGGATGCGCTAGAGTACTTGAAAACCTCAGTGAAATTAAATGAGAATAAGGGGCACTGTTAACATGTGAACCCCTATGTACAGAAGTGCTGTGATGTTTGTTCGTTCTTCTGTAGCCATAGCAAGGCGCTGAAAGGTTTTAATGCTCATGGCTTCCCTGAGACAAGAGCAAGAAGAGGATGTTTCTGAAAAGCTTGGTGGTGTCTTCTGTGTCTCCAGAGGTCTATAAAACAGGAATCCTTGGCTGCCTCTATGCCGCTGTGTCCACCAAAGTGTTATTGTTTTGGAATTCCTTTGAGAACACTGAACAAGGTGCGCTTTGGAAGAGCCCAGAGAAATGGTGGAAATGTTGCTGGAGTTCTGCTTATTTTGCTGGGGCTGGTGCATCACGGCTTGGCTTGTGTGTGATGGCAAAAGGTAGAAAGTCAACAGGTTGGTGTGAGGTTGGTGGGGAAGCACCAGAAACACTCATCTGTCAAGTCAGTGGTGAAGTATTGCAGAGATAGCAGCGAGGATGACTTTATAACACACCCACAGAGAAACTACTCTGTTGAAAATCTGTTACTATTAAAATAGTAAAAATACTATTATTGCCTTTTAAAACTGACAGAGCAAAGGTGCAGGCAACAACCGAGGGAAGATAATAGAGAAAGATGGCTCTTGCTTATAGATTTTTCATTTCTAGGCTGCTACTAGGATACTTTAACAGCGTTACCCAAGACACCCGACGGTAATGAAAGTGAACAGATTGGTGTCTCTCTGCAAAATGTATTTGATTTTAAGTTGTTTTACAGGAAATAATCTAAAGATATTAACAAAACTATTTTTGAATAACGTACCCTGCAGACAGAATAAATAACACTTTCAGAGCGTGCTCTACACTCAAGTGCATGAATCCTCAGAATAAAAACTGTTTTAATGTTAGTTAATGCGTTCTTTTGATTCTCTAGAAGATATGTGCTAGCTGTCTTTTTCTTGGATAACCTATTTGCCTTTGGAAGAACTCGTGTTAATAAATCCAAATATTTCAATGTGCAAGAAAGGGAATAGTGGTATACAACTTCACCACCTTTTAAAGTTGGAAGTTTATATTTAATATATTGTAAATAGGATGTTATTGAGTATGGAGTGGTGAGAGCAGATGAGTAAAAAGGTGCTTAAATGATCCTGATGGGACCAGTGTGGTGAGAGCTTACTTCATTGTTCAGTCGTTACCGAGGTTTATAACTGCACACCGTAGAATACTACATATATACACCCCCACACACATCTAATGTTATGCTATTGGTGACTGCAGCCAGGCTTCTCAGACATTTATGCATGCTTGCAGGACTACTTAAGAAGCTAATATCTAAAGATTGTTAAATTAAAAGGCATCTCTACCTTTTACAGCCTGCAATTTTGGGGATCAAGTGAGTAAGAACTCAAAATCTCTATGTAATCTTTTTTTCTTTTTAAAAATTTTCTTTTGTGTTTTCATTTATTGCCATTGAAGGCATCGTTTATCAAAACTGTTAGTTTCATGGCTGAACTCTTTAGTAGCTTGTAGGACATTCAGCAATTTTGCAGCTGTTCTTTAGAAAGTATATAAAAAACAGAGAACAAAAAAATTTCAGTTTTAGAATCTTTTCAATTTAAAGTTTCAGAATGTCTCCAGATTGTATTGTTTTTGGACATTTTCTCCCACCAAAAAGGAAATAGTTTAAGAAAAGCATAAACAGCTAAAATATGGAAGTGTCATGGAAGCTGAAATTCAACATTAAGGAAGAGGGGTTTTGATTTACAGGTTACATGTATATAGATATCTATCTCCCCTCTGAAAAATCTTGTCTCAAAGACGGGTATTTGCCCTTTCAGGCCAATGTTCTGATGTTCAGAGCGGTGAGGAGCCTGACCAGCGCTGTTTGGAAGAGATGTACCAAGCAGGGAATGTCCTTAGGAGTACTGCTGTGAAAACGGTTTTGGAGGCGTTTCTGTATATTTGTTCTGCATCAGAAATCTAAACTCTTGAGCGTTAGAATATGGCCCTTTATGTGATTTCTCTTACTTTTATTAAGAGATACAGCTCCCTGGAAAGGGGGGAGATGGGCCCCGTCTATGGGAGTCTAAAACATCTGTTGCCATGCATAGGCACTGGTGATGGTCACAGTTATGGAGATGCAATTCCTGGTAGGTTCAGGGTTTCTGTTGTAACCGAAGCAGACTGAAAATAAAATGTGGGGTATAGATTTTCAAGCTGAATAGTATTTTTTTTTATCATTTGACCGAATCACTCAAGTTTGCTACAGTGGAAGATAAGCTCAGTTTTGCTGCAGCCGGGGCAAATGATCCTTCCTTCTGGTTACAGACCTGCTGCTTCTAGTCGGAGTTTTGTCCACGTGAGAACTGAGAAGAAAATGTAAAGTGTTAGAAACGAGCATCAAAATGGCATGTATGCTCAGGAGTCGTTTCTTTTTCACAAAAGCTTTTCAGTTGAAGAGTGACTCAGGACTAATAAGGCAAAGCACCTGAGGATTAAAAAAGTTAACCTCTGTAAATAAATCATAATCTAAAAATTATACAGAAAGCTATATATTTTCCTAGAATGTGTATACTTGTTGCAAAAGTTATACTAGAGACTTGTGTCTTTAGATTCTTGGTGAAAAAGCATTATCCATGAAGATAAATGCCTTCTTCAGGCAGACTATAGATAGTGGGTTTTGCCTTAACATATTCCAGTGCCATACCATTTTTCATGTCTTGGAAGAAAAATGTCTTGGAAAAGGAACACCAGCCATAAATCCTGAGAACCTTTCTTCTCCAGCCTTTTTCTATTAGTTGAATGTCCAGCAAAGTGCACTAATGTGTAGGTGTAGCCATGTTAGTGTTGTTCATAGATACACACCTTTGGCAGGACTGGCTTTGCAGGTACTCCATCACATCTATGTTTTGGGTTCTCATTTACCCTGCCCAAGGGAATGCTTGGTTTGGTCCAGCCCTACCCATTAGGTCAGTAACCAGGAGCATCAGAGTCATAAGAGTAACGGTCGGTGTCTGTAGACCATGAAGTGTCCTTGTTGACCGAGGTATGGCAGTGGATTGCAGTATAAAACTGCAGATTTGAGGTCTTGTATGAAAGGCGGCAGGCAGACTTAAAATCATTTCCAAACACTTTTGTGTTCTGTGGCCGTGTTTTCACTAGGTTGTAACTTTTAGACTTTCAAAACCCAGTTGTGACAACTGAATTGATACTTCTGCTGCTTAGCTCTTACCAAGAAGGAATGGTTTGGGGACCAAAAATGTTACTTTGGGTAAGTTAAACCGAGACCTATTTAAAGGAGCAGGAACGGCAGTCCTGTGTTGGAGAACAAGTATTTGGAAGGTGGGCTTGCAGGTGACACCTGCCTTTTGTTACGATTCCTGATAATCCATGCAAATTTATCATTTCTACATGCTGCATCGGTGCTTCATTAGAGATAACATCAACACTCCAGATCCTTCCTCGTGCTGCCCTTGCTTCAGGCTAGGACCAGAGGAACAGCGTGACATTCTCTGCAAGTGGTGACTAACTTCCCAGGAAATAGAGGGCAAGGCAGCGAAGCTGAGGTTTCAGTGTTTATCGTACTCTGAACTGCTGAGGCAGCTTGGTGAAAGGAGAAAGGTAGTAAGTTAGGAGCTGATGGATGAAGAAGCAAATAAATTAGTCTGGAGGGGGGTATAAAAGCAGATGTGACCTGGGACAATGGCAGTAGAAAGAGGAATAAATTAGAAAGAGACGAGAGAAAAACAGCAGTAAATATGAGCCGAAAGGAGAGGAGGGAGGTGACAGAAAGAAGGCAGGCTGGCTGTGACGGGCTCCCTGCACATCCCTTTTCCTCCTGGAGAACCTGGCAATGAATCTAGATCGGTTGTACCCCAGGCATACTGATAGCTCATGCTTGGCTGGTTCAGTGGGATGGAAAATTTCTCTCTTTTTTTTTTTTTTTTTTAAATAACTGCATATCAAATATTTGTTGAGTCAAGTACTGCCTCAGCTAGGAGATGATATGTTCAGAAAGCCTGGGTAAGCATTAGCTTGAGTGAAGTAAGTGTGTTGTGATGCAGGTGCTGCAGTTTTACACAGGAACCCTTTCCCTTACGGTGTGTGTGGTGGGATAGCGCAGAGCTAACAGGAGACGTGGCGTATCCGGGAGATGTTGCCTGCTAAGCTCCTGTATGTTTTACTGCAAGAAAATGCACCGTGACCGGGGCAGATGACTGCAGGAAGGGAACGGGTTGTTCCAGGTTGGGGCAATAGAAAGCCCACGTGAAACAGCTCTGCTTTGCTGCTGCACCTCTTCCAGACTCTCACAGCTACTTTGTCGTTTGCTTGAAAAGCATAAAACCTGACTTTCAGAAGCGTTGAGGATGCAGTTGCAATTGAAGTAAATGGAAGATCATTGGTTTGAACGTTGTACTTTGATTTTTTTGCTGTCCTTAATAGAGACAATGTAAGCCCCAAGTTAACACATTTCAAGTCGGTCCCCCAAAATTAATGGATAGTAGAGACAATTTTGGGCTTTATATTTATTTTTTCCCCAACTCAAGCTTGGAGCTCGTCTCATTGTCATAGATGTGATTTGAAGATAAACTTGTTCATTTTTGCGCTTACATACAGTGGTGATAAATGCCTAGAGGCAGGAGAAAGGAGAATAAATTTTCTGTGTGTGGTCAGGATGGGTTCTCATTAAATGCAGCCCATGCCTGAACAGCTTTAAAATAATAATATACCTTAAAAATAATAGGCTGTAATAATTGCTTCAAGCTGCATTTCTAATTTGAAAGCTTGTTCGTACGTATGTTGAACACTCTTTAATTGTGTTGGGGTTTTTAGCAAGCTAAATTAAGATTTCCTCATCTAAAGGCACGCATTCAGGAATAAAACTGCACGCCAGGGTGTCTTGGCTGGTAATTCTTGGCTTCTGGGCGGTAACATCTTGGTCCCATGTTCTATGTGAGCGTCATCTCCTGTCATTACTGAAGTTGCCATTCTGGAATGGGGCAAGGTGTTAAAGCTATCCTTAAATGTTAAATAGACAAAACAAGATCTCTTTGCGTATTTCTCTAGTGGGACAACTTAAAATTTTGTGTGCTTTAAGAAGAGATGGGTGGGTTCCAAGGTTTAACTCGCTTTATTTGAGAACGTGCATTGTTCCAGGGCACGTGTACATGGAGGAAGAGTGCGATAGCTCTACACGTGTCTGCTTCTGCAGATACTGCAATAGCATGCCTGGCTTGGTTCATTTGGCTTAAATACAAAATGAAATTCTTTTCTACAGCTGCTAGCAGCAGGCAACAATTTACCAATATATGCACGAGCAAGCCACAGCAAAAGAGAGAAGCTATTCCCTGCAATGCTGAATGTTGGAATTACATTTAGAATAACAGTGAAGGAAATTATCTTTTCAAACTGAGAAATAGAAACTTTTTCTTTTTTTCTGAAGTATATAGTGAGGTGGAAATTCAGCACTGATGGAGTCTCAATAGTGGCTGATGGAAATCAGTTGTAACATCTTTTACATAGGAGATGGACATTTCTGATTTAAAAATAAGATGTTCTGAAGACAAATTTCTCCATGCAAATCCTGTCATGAGCAGAGAAATTATTGCAAGAATGAGACATATTGTGGAAGAGATGGTTTTGATAGATTTTGCAAAAACAGAAAAATAATTTTCGTGCTACTTTATGACCACCGTGTTTGCCTGTGATAGCTTTTTATCATCATGACAGAGATAGACTACTGATCATGGGACTTTGAATTCAGATCCCCAAGGAAAAAAATAAACGGGTGGTGCTTGGCCTGTGGCCTGATAAACCCCCTTGTGTTTAGTCATCAGAGTGAAGTTCAGCCTTCTTCGTGTCCATGCAAGAGAATAATGCCAAGAAGATAGTGATGGAGAAAATTTATATACAGAGTTATTCAGCAGTAACTTCTCCTTGAAAAATTAGATTTCATTTTTAGAGGATTAACTAAGCCCCTTTTATAGAAGAACTTTTCTGATCACGTAATAGTGACTTGTAATTAAGAATTGCATTGATTAGCCTTGGAGTACAGCCTAAGGATGACTTCAGTTCCTGTGCTTTGGCATATAGGGATGTGACGGTATAAATATTGAAGCACTGCTTTCATGTGCCTTTATAGATTTGGCAATTGATGAATGTTAATTAATTCATTGCTTTAAAGAAGAAAGCCTAAAAATGTGAACATGGCAAGTTTTACAGTGGCTGAGGAAATTAATTGTCAACAACAAGGTATTATTGTTAGTGTTCAACATCTAAACACGGTAAAACTGCTTTTTCAGGAATTTCTGCAATGTAATTTCATAACTGCTTTTTAGAAAAGTTAATTCCATGTCTGTTTCTCTTTGTAGGTACATTGAAACCTTGAAGGAGCACAAACCAAAAATTGTCTGGGATGAACATGTTGCTGAACACTACTTTGAATACAAAAAGTGAGTGACATTTATTAACTTCCCGTTCTGCAAATATTTTTGAGCATGGCTGAGTACACCATGAATTACTGGTTAACTACAGGATGTACCAAGAGGACAGGAAATGACAAGGGGATTCCTGATGCTAGGAAAAATCCATTTAAAGTAGATTAACAAAAAAACCCCAGGAACATCTTATTAAGCCTCAGTGATAATTTGCTATTTTTGTATGCAAATACACAAAAATATGGTAAAATTATATAAACAAAATCCTAATGCTTCTACAAAACTGTCTGGTATATTACTGAATGTATTGGTAATGTGAAGAAGACACACCACTGAAAACAAGAGTAAAACACGCCTTTGGAAAGCTTTAAGAAAAAAAATTTGTTATTTCCAAAATGTCTCCTTGGTTTAAATATTTTTAAATGTGAAAAAAAACCCAAACCAAACTAAAATGTCTTACATTTATATATTTATAGTTTAATTTGTAAGGTTTCTCTCAGCCTGTAATTTTCTTCTGACTCCTCAGCAGCAGGTATTTCCTATCAGGAAAAACATATTTACCAGCAGTAAATTTGTTTTTGGTGTTTATATGAAAGGGCTGGGATCTGTGTTTCTTCATATTTAATTCTTTGGTATCCTATTGCAAGATTACTCTGTGCCAAGCAGTTACAAGGGTTTTGTGTTAACTAAAGAGGAATAAAAAAGCAGCTTTGTTTTACTGATCTTTAATACACATTCCGATTGGAGCCACAATGGCCATGGGATGAAAACTTTCTCTCAAAGGGTAAATCTGAGGGATGTGTTTGAATGGCATCCTTCTGGGATGCATTTCTGAAACACGTTTCCTGAACATCTCCTTGCAAACGGAACATGTGGGAAGGGGATAGCTTGGCAGGAGTACTACATCATTGGCCTTTGGAGCCGGTCTTTGGAGATTCTTGTCTGTGGGCTTCCTGGAGGAATTTCTGATGCATGCATAAAGCACACTGGGTCTGAAAATCACTCTCAATTCCCTTGCTGCGCTGTGCTGAGCAGGCAGCCGTGTGGCTCAGCCAGCTGCGGGGAGGGTTATTTAGGGAGCTCTTTTCACTGACCACTTTGGTCTGCAAGGTCCAGTGACACTGGACAGGGATGGAAGCCAGGCCTGAAATACGCTTTGCTGGTACAGCATCTCACCTGGAAATCTTGCCTGTCTGCAGCTGCTAAGAAATCAAATCATGAACCTTTAAGCAAAGCACTGCTGATGATTTCATGTAGCAGGCAGAGACTACCTACTACAAATAGGTCAGGAAATCTGTGGTCTCGGAGTGCTTGTCCCAGGGCACTTTACAAGCAAATATGCGTTCAAGTGAGTTGGGAGATGTGAGGAGCAGTGCCTGCTTGGGCTGTTTTTTCTCTGCATTTCCTCCTACCATGACTGTTAAAGTGGTGCTGTGAGACCACTTGTAACTCTTCCTACTCATTAGTAGGGGTTTAAAATGCAGCTTAGGTGTCTGTGCCCAGCGTAGCTTGCCCCGTCTGTATATTTTATAATGCTAGCATTTAATTGAACCTGACAGATAGTGATCTGGGGAACGGGGGAAAATCTTTCACAGTCTGAATCTGACAGCCGAATGTCTTCATCTTCTTTAGATGTGCATTTAGTAGGCACAACTATCTTTTACTACCTGACAGTTTTGTAACCCAGTCGCAACAGAGTATCTCAGTGTGTTTACTTAGATCTAGTATCAAACCATCTCTTCTCCTCTTGGATCCTCTATTTTTGCTGTCAGCTTTTTCAGCTCTTCAAACAGTTGTCATCCTTCAAGGCCACTGCGATGGCGTAAATAAGCATCTTGTCTACCTCATTGTATTTCGTTGTAAGCAGTTCTTGGACAAAGTGTTACCCCAAAGAAGTTTGGGACTTTCATCTTAATTATAAAAGTTATCTGATTTCTTCCCAAATGTTGTGCTAGTTATTAGGAAGCTGTGCTCTGTTCTTTAGATGTTTCGAAAAGCCTTATCCTGGAGCCTTTGAAGGAATCCTTTAGCTAACCAGGGATTTTTGTCCTTGTAGTTGCGGCACGATGCAATTGCCATGCAAAGGCTCCTCTAGCAGGTCTCTGACTCTGCACAGCTGTGTTTTGAACTCTCCAGCTGCTGGCATTGTCAGAGCCCGTTTGGGCAGGATGATTTTGTCAGGAGGACCTCTCTGACAAATATTCCTGGAACGGATACTTGCAGGGCAGCGACATGGTTGCGTATCTGACTGTTAGATATGTTGTGTACCTTCTCATAATGGCTTTTCTTTCCCCACCGCTTTGGATTTGTGTGCCATTATATGTTGGTATCCACAGCAGAAAAGGGGCAGGAGTAGAAATTCTTATCTGCAGTAGAAAAGGAAGAGAAGTAGAGAAGATTTTGGCCCTGCCCTGCCCTCAATAGACAGAGTAGCCAGAGTGCAAGTGGAATGAGTGGAAGTTGATGGCGTGAAAGTCCGAGTTCAGAGACAGTGCCTCAGCTTCCAGAGTGGGATGGACACTGGGTAAGAAATCTCAAATATACGAGCTACTAAATGGCATAAAGTCTCTGCCTTTGGTATGAGTGCATTAATGCTCATGTGCTGAATGTGTATCTTATTTTTAATAGCAATAACTTATTTAAAATAAGATCAGCAGTTTTCTTCAGCACTCTCTTTGTTTTCTTTGAATGGGAAGGAATAAAACTGGTTTTGAATTCTAACCTCAACTAAAAATCCTATGGGAATCTATCAAAGCTATTGTGACTGTTTGCTTTTCCTGTTTTGCAGAAATAAAGGAGGAAAACATGCTGTCTTCTACCCAACACTGAAGGTAGGTGCCACTTTCTCAGGTCAGAGGGCTGTCAGAGGAAAGAGATGTTTACTTGACTTGTTGCATTATTGAGACAATTCAGAAAGTATTGAACTGGGTTTAGGCTGTTGTGAGAGAAGTTTACCCCCATGTAGTTGTTACGATTCAAAGCTTCAGCCGCCTGTACAAGAAGATTGTTTTTTCTATCTCATGCATAATGGGGTTTTGGAATCTTGGAAGATGAGCTGTGTCTAGAGATCAGACTCACCAGGGCAAACCAGTGCTCTGAGAGGATCTGTTCAAGCTCACGGTTCATGCACTAACAGACATTGTGTTTGTCAGACAAGAGACTGAAGAAGTTTTCCTTCTGATTATGTTGGCTGGAAGTTTGGGGAACTTTTGCCTTCCTCTGTAACAGGGTCCTGATTCTCCCTGCCAGCCTGCATCATCCTGTTTTCTTCAGTTCTGTTTCCCTGAAACATATTTGGTGTTTTTTGAAAACTTAAGCATTTGGCCTTAACTAAAGTGCTTTGGCAGGACATACAACTTCTGTCTACACAATAGTGTGCAATATAACAGAACACAGGATAAAACGTTACTTGCAGCCTTAGTTCCTAGGAAGCTATCTTTAGATTTTCTCAAGTGAAGCTAAAGGCAGTATGTTAAGCCTCTGCTAGCTCTTAATATTGAAAGGGAATTGCTTCTGTAGTGAAAGTATATCATATTTACAGAGAGCAGAACCATTTTGTATGGTTAAACTAGTGTGAAATGATCCAAGGCTCTCTTTTTCTGAACAGGAATGTTATCTTAAGCTCCATTAGTACAAGGATACTTCCCTTCATTAATCTAATATTTGTAAAAGTACCAGCACATACAGGATATTAACTACCATGACTATGCTCTTGCTAGTAGTGACGGTCTTAAAGTGTTAGAAAGGTTCGTTGTGAGCCTACTGGAGAAAAGACAGATCGTGCTGCACGGTGTTATGCTGTGTTTTCTTGAGCCTTGTGGAAGGATTTCACCCAATTGTTGCCAATACCGACCAGGTTAAGAACACTCATTCCTGGGCATTTCTGTACTTCTTCTCTAAGAGGTACTGTGGAGGTTCATGAATTTATGGAAACAGGTGTTCTTTCCAGTTTCAATTAGCTTGTAATGAAATAGTTTGGGATTTATATGCTGGGGTAAATCAAAGAGTTGTTCACGTAATGGTGATCAAGATGGTTGGAGAACACTTAATTTTATTAGCCCGTGACAAGTGTGTTTCTTCCCCTTTTTAATGTTCTAATCACCAGCAGATTGCTGAAAATTCATTTGTTCATGATTAGTTAAAAGCAGTCGTGAATGCCAGGCCCAGTGGATCCGTTAATGATGCTTTGATACCTTGTTCTGTTTTCAGTGGAAATGATGGAAATTAGTTTTGAACACATCCCTGGTGTGAGCACTTTAAACACTGCAGTGCTGCACTTCAACGAAAGAAAACCTGAAAGTAAAAGAATGAAAAAGAATTCTTTTTATTGGAATGAAATAAGTGCAGAATGTGAATTGTGGCATTGCTTCCCTTGTAAACCAATGGCCAAACTAAATCAATGGCTGGAGCTCAAATAGGGATACTTTTAAATATTAATCTCCCTGAATCTCTTTAAAATATAACTGTGTTAATGAAAATTGTGACTCTGTAAGGCAATGGTAGGTAAGAGATCTTGATGGTATTTGGCAAGTTGTTCTAATTGTCTTCAGTGATAAAGTTTTATTTTACCCCTGAGACATTCTGGGAAGAGGTAGAATTTCTGTCCATTGTGAAATGATAGCCTGAATTAGAATAGTCCTTCGCACAGTTCATAAATCTGATTTATTTCCGTGGCATTTTGTCTATTTAGCTGGTTATCTTTTATTAGGTCATTGAATTAACTGGTGCAATTAACTGTCTCTTCCTGAATGATTGCTTGCCAACCAGAGAGTATTTGAAACACAGACAGGGTTTTCAGTATCTGGTTCAAGGACAGATGTGTTTAAGAAGTCTGATAATGGCATGAAGGGAAGGCAGTACGGAATGTCTGATGTCTCTGACTAAAAGGTAATTGCTTTCTGTGTCTTTGTTTTAGTCCATCCAGTTGCGCTTAGAACTTGCAAAAGAATTGGGCACTGGAATATCCATCTGGGAACTGGGACAAGGCCTGGATTATTTTTATGACCTGCTTTAAAATAACGATGATCTGGGAAAGACTTTTATTTGCTTCACTGAGACTTCACCTTCAATTAATTTGGGTATCCTGGAGAGGTGATTTTTAAAACATTTTTTTGTAATTTACATCATTTCTGTATTAAATTTGCATTTTTCCCAATAAAGACTCTTCTGATTTGCCACACAGATGTGATTATTGGCATCTGATAAAATTCAGAGGAAAAAAAACAAAACAAACCCCAAACAGAAATTTCTCTTAAAGCTCCTGAATTCAGAGTCATTAAAAATAGACCAACATATCTGGGATGCCATTAGAGTTGAAAATATTTTCTGAAATGTTTTCTACAAGAAATAAAATGAACAAGTTGATGCCATCTGATCCAAGTTTATAGACAGAGACCTCTCAAACGATTGCTGGTAATAACCAAAGTGAACATATAAATCCATTGGATTATGTCCAGCAAAACCCTCTGCCTCTTGCTGTCTTCTGGTAAGGTAAGCCAACAGAAAATGTCACAGGGGGAGGCCAATTAGGTATCTTTCCCTCAAGGTGGTGGAAAATCCAGCATTGACAAGGTTTGCTGTAACTGTGTTTGTTTTTTCATGTTAGTAATTTCTTTATGTAGTTCAAAGTCACAGTAATTTCAATTTATGACTTGTTTCTAAATCGGTTTTGTTACAAGAGATGTTCTGTGATTTCTCTCTTCTGCTTAGCCTGCTTTGTGTCTCCGTTTACAGAATTTAGCCCCAGTGGTTAGTTTGTGGGAACTGTAGTGCTTAGCACCACAGGCTATAATGGAAATGGGAAGCGTGCATGTACTGGTGTCCGACAGACAGCCCCCGCGCAGCTCCGACAGCCCCGGACTTCAGTAGGTGCTGTGAATGTGATCAGCATCTTCGTGCATGAAGCTGGCACGCTTTAGCTGTACACATTGGTGCTTTCACCTCCATCATACACAATTTTTATAAACCCAAAAGCTGGAATGACCCATCTGTTTAAAAACAAAGCCAAAAGAACCCCTCCTAAAATTGTGTCCCTGCTTTTTGCTTCACAATATTTGTGTTTGTAGAAACACACAAGCTTTAAGGCAGTTTTTTCTAAGGAACAAAGAGGTGCTGGGAATTTGATGAGGTGCCGTCGCCCAGCAGAGGCTCAGGCAATAGCTCTGTACTCCCACTGGTGTTCTTCTCGCCACTTACAGTTGTCACCAAGATAACTGCACTCCCCTGTTTGCATCCACCTTTCCCAATAATTAATCTCAGTGGGGAATTTATCTGCCCCCGCTGTTTGCAGCAGAATAAATCCCGCTGTAATCCACCATTGATTAAAGCACTATTGATCTTCGCCTCTCTGATTTAGTTCTGGCATCTCTCGACTTCTCACATTGCAAGTATCCAGCAGGGTTTACTAATCAGGCTTCTTTCTTCCTTACCATTAGTAGCAAGATAATTTTCTGTGTGAATCCTTGTGTTCAATTAACTTGAACTTTCTAGTTCATTCAAAAGCAATTTAAAGTCACTCTGGCAATGGGATCTAGAACAGCACAGGAATTAAATTCTTTTACACTGATTTTTGGACTTTAGTTCAGTGATACCACTGAACCGGAAGGTCTAGGATGGTACCTTTTGTCTCTAAAGGCAAAAACATGTTTGTTGCTTTAGAAATAATATTCCAAAAGAAACAAAGTTGGCATAGTTCTGTATTGTGAAGTTCTCTGTTTAAAAAAAATACGTGAACACTAGAAGAATTGAGGGTATGACTGGTATCTATAGTGGTCCTAGTAAAACATCTCACATCTGGTAGAGCAGGCGGTGGAATGGAAGCGTGTTTGTTTCAACAGGGTATTTAATCATTCAGTTTTCTAAGATACATTTAAGGAAAGAAAAGCTGTGGTCTATAATCCAGTTCTGTTGCAAGAAAACTTTCTGTATATTAGAGTAAGATCTCAGGTCCTGTGAATGTAAAGGCATCTTTGAGCTACCTGATGCCAAGCAGAGCTTTCTGCCAAGGGACATTTGCTTTTGTGTTTCCCCCTATTTTGCTATTCGGGGTAAACTCACACAGGGTTAAGATAGATACATTTTTCTGCACTAGTTCTCTTGCATTGCCTGAGAAAAAGAAATAGCGGCTGATTTTGTTGCAGCTGGCCTTCGATACGAAGCTAGTATTTTTATCATCAATGATCGTCCCACACATCATTTTAATAGTGAGCAAAGGGGGGTTTATAACTGTATGCAACTGGGTATCTTACTGAGACAGCCAAGAGGGCTTATCTGACTCCTTGCAGGATCACAGGGGCCACACTCCTGGGATGACAGCGTCACATCTTATCTCGGGAAACGTGTCCCTGGTGGTAAGTGGATCTGTCTTGAAAAAGGGAGCTGCCATAGAGTGTTTGTAATCAGAAGCAGTTTTGACGGAGAATTGTGGAAAATAAATTGTTTAGCTTGTCTCATTGTGAGATGCTACTTCTTCAAGAAAAATGCCCTGTTTTATAGTTCCTTTTTGTTATCATACGTAGGTGTCAAACTCCAGAATTAACCATGGCTTCCAGGTAAGAAAGCTGGGAGTGAAAGAGAAGAGGTAAGGCAGATCGAAGGAGAACAGGAAAACAACTTCTTTAACCACTTTGTACTTCTAAAGAGTTGTTGAGCGAGTTGTTAACAATTGTTGTTTATGAGCTTGGGTGAAAATATAAAATACCTTTTCTGTTTCTTCTGTAAGCTACTAGTGATCATTATTCCTAAGAGCCAGGGTGGTGTTTTCTGCATAGTTCTCTGTGGAGGCTGGGAAGTGAACGGGTGTTCATGGAACTGTAATTACAGTCTCTCCTGGATTTGGGACATGTCCTTTGAAGTTGACTGTTTTGATTAATACCCACTGCAGCTGTTTGACTTCAGTTCAACAAATGGCAGCTCAAAGCAGATGGATTCTGCCTTTGCAGCATGAAGAGGTTATATGCAGCTATTTCCTGAAAATCCCATTCCCTCAGTGATCTCTTTTTTATGTAGTAAGTGCAAATTAACTAAGCCTGATTTGGTGTTTTGTAGTCTACCAGGCCATCATTTTGATACTCAGTGTTGGGGAAAAATATATCTTTTTAGAAAAAAAAATAATAATATGAAAAATGACTGGAATAGAATTTAATACTGCTTATTCAAAAACTTGCAAAAATAAATAACATCACTTATCTTGTTAGCATTTGAGATTAAAAGCTGAAATGTGCCTTTAAATGTTTCTGTTGGAATGAGAACATTACAACAAAATGCTATTTTGCAAAAAAATGTGGTTGAATACAATCTAAGACTCAAAATTGAAAACAATGAGTTGTTTCACCTTCCTGCTTATGTTGGTGTTACGGTTTTGACCCTGGCTAGCAGCAAAACACCACAAAAACCATTCACTCCCTCCCTACCTTCCTGCCCCAGGGTGGGGGAGAGAATTAAAGGGGTAAAGGGAGAAAAGACTCCTGGGTTGAGATAAGAACAATTTAATAACTAAATGACAATAAAATTATTATTAATAATAATAATAGAAATGTATGCAAATGAGTTCNAACAGACCATCGGCCAGTTTGGGTCTCATTCCTAACTCTGAGGTCGAATCTTGGGCTGGTCCCTGGGGCTGTGCTCCCTCCCAGCTCCTCCTGCCCCTGCAGACACGGGCACAGCAGAGAAGCTGGAAAGTCCTTGACTGTCCTGGCAGCAGCTCTGCCCATCAGTGTGTGATCAGCTTCTCCTCAGCACAAACCCAAACACAGCCTCTCACTAGCTGCTGTGGAAAAAGTGAACTCTGTCCCAGCTGAAATGAGGACAATCTGTTACCTTTTCAGGACATGTTTTCATGTTTATTGGATTACAATGTAACTTAAAAAATATTTCAGAAAAAATACTGTAGAAAACCTATACAATATTTTCATAAAAACAAACAAAAAAAAGTTTCTTACAAGCTTTCAATGAAATAAGCTCTTACTTTGACTTCCAACGCATTAGAACTTATTCTCCACTCAAGTGCTGAGACCATTTCGATTCATCCATTGTTTGGAGTTTAACTAAGGTAAAATTTAGCCATTGTCTAGTGTGGGAAGGCAAAACATGAAGTAAAAAGCTGCCTGCCTGTGTATGAATTCTCAGCTGGCTGCCCAGGTGGGAATAAAACTTAAATCACCAGGCATGACCTTGCCCACCTTCCAAAGGAGGGTAATGAAGCTCATGTGAAAACATTCAGTGTTGATAAGCAGCATATTGACTTTCTAGAGACTTCCTGCCTCTCCTAGTTTCATTTCCCAGAAGCCGCTGATCACAGCAGCCATACCCGTGGTGCAGAAGGGCACAGACCCTCCAGGTTCTGGATTCCCCACCATGTGCATTTTGTACTGTGCCTTGCTGTAAGGCTTGCAGCACATCCCAGCACAGTTTCTTGGAGCAGGGCTACCTGATGTTCCAGGTCTGTCATCCTTCACTGAGAAGCTCCTGCTGCATGTACGGCTGCAGCAGAGATTGCCTGAGGGACACGCCTCAGCTTCCTCGAAGGTCGGTGCGCATGGAATAGAAGACAGGAGATTGCAGTGTCTCACCAGTTTCCTCCAGTGTGTGCAGTCTGTCCTTTGTGGTTACCTCTGCTGATATCCAGCTCAGGAAGGTAAGATTGAATGTTGTTCTCCTTTGTTTCCTGCATACATTTATAAGTGTTAAAGCAGCTCAAAAAAACCCTTACACACATCACCGGTTTTCGCTAAACATTACTTTTTCCTTTAGTTCTTCCTTATGATCTGTGTTTCTAGGGAGGTCTTTTGATCCATCCAGTGAGTTTTCTTCCAGTGCACCAGTGGACAGCATATAGTCCAGTATAAACTCTCTTTACTTGCAGTTCTGGAGGATGGGACTGTGACTGAAAACAGCCATCGGGCAGTTACTGTGCAGTGGAGGAAACTCTTTAGGACTGTGTTATGTCCATTTTCACCAATCTCTGGTGTTTCTCCTCTATTTTTTCAGGTGAACTCACACGGGGCAGAAAAGATATAAGTTGTTATAGATTATTTGACTGCAGTTTCTGCAACCTTTTTTGTTTTCCTGTACTGTTTCTGGGGGCTGTGCTAAAAGTCTTTTTTGTGTTGCTGCCATTAAAACAACAGAGAACTCTGTCTCGGTGAAAGCCACAGTGACTTTACCCTGCGCTGGAGCTGGTGCTGAAGCAGGTGGAGCTGTTTGGAGTAATTAACACACAGCAGTTCGGCTAATGCAGGTAGACAAACAGTTTCTTCATAAAGGGCAAGGAGCCCTCTTGCAAAGATCTTGTTTTGTGTTGCAAATGTAGAGGCAACTTAAAATCAGTCTTTTTTTTTTNTTTTTTTTTTTTTTTTTTTGAGTCCGGGTTGCTTGCTGGTCTCATGAGCTGGAATTAACGTTAAAAGTGTTTGGTTCAGTGATGCCTTTAGGATCCCAGCACTAAATGGCCGGCTGCTGTATCAGGCCTTTGCGTGCTGCTTCTGCTTTGTAACTCAGCACTTGCTATTAGAATTAAATTGCTTTGCTCTTAGCTTGGAATTGTTTTAGATGGACTTTCTGTGTCAAGCAGTGGGACAGGATTTTAAATTCCATCAAATTCCTTCTGCCTTCACGAGGATGCAGTTGCACACAGGAGAATGTCTGAGCTCGTGTCTTGAAAGCCTGGTTTAGAAGTTTATTGACTGTTTTAAAGCACGGAGGGTTAAATTATATCTTTAGTATTTGCTTTAGGGTTTGGAATTCCTGCCTTTGATTCAAGAGGGAATGGACAGCGAGTTTTAAGAGTTTTGGTTTTTTACTGACCTAGATTTTTCAGTTGTTTTAATATGAGATTTAAAAAAATATATTTAAAAAGTGGTAGGGAGAGTATTCATATCATATCATAGAAGGGTTTGGGTTGGAAGGGACCTTCATCATCCCCAGAATTAAGACTTTCCTGTTTTCTGTTATAGGGAGTGTTTAAACCTGTGGCATGAGCACAGTCCCAGTTTTCCCACTCAGATTTCACCTTCTCCCCGTGGCGCAGCTGCTGAGCGTACCTGCCTGTGTCTGTGACAGTGGGCAGGGCAGGAGAGGGAACGTGGCTGCTTGAGGGAGGGAATAGGGTGAAGCAGCTGCTTTCAGAAAAGACTCGCTTTCTCCTTTCCTCCCTTTGGAGGAGCACCAGAGAGCCAGACCTGGCAAAACAGGACCCAAACCCTCTGTTCCCAAGATTGTTCCTGTGCATTTTTGAGCCTTGTCTGTCCTGGAGCCAAGGAATCTGAAATATTTTGGCATAGTCAATGCTGTATGCTTGGCAAATATATTTCTAAAAACTAAAGGTACTGTTCTGATGGCTTCTCCCAGTGCTTTTTGGCAGAGAATTAAGTTGAGTGAATTTTGCGCCTGACAACTCATTGCCTTCCTAGGCACACATATTGGGATATAATTTGAATTTCAAGTGTGTGCAGTATTAAACACATTTATCAGCTGTATGAGAAGCCTTTTTCCTCTCAGGAGCCCTTGGCTGTTAGGGATAATAACTGCACTGAAAAACCAGGTAGGCTTCCAAAGGAAAGAGTTAGAAGAGGATAGTGTTCCAGAGAGCGCACGGCCTTCAACAGACCTGGCAGAGGAGGAAGGGGAAACAAAAGGGAAAACGGCTTTTCCAGTGTCAGGTGGGAAGTCTGGCACCAAGTCATGGGAAACCAGAGCAGAGCAATGTGGGGTCCCCTCCTCACTGCCGGTGTGAGGGTCTTCTCAAAGTCATTTGCTGCAGAACGACCTGTTGAGGAGGAGTTGGGGTTGTGTGTGTGCCAAAGTGAAGAGGGCGTGGTGCCGTGGGAGGTGAGCAGTCCGTCCCCTCTCCACCATGGAGTAAGGGAAAAGGGCTTTGCTTGGAGATACGGAGACAAGTAAATGTACAGAGGATAAATGGAAATAGCAATTTGCCCAGCATGCGATCAGGTGGAGGAATTAATTGGAAAGCCACAGACAGTAGCTGGATCTTTAAAAGGTCTGAATATTTTCCTAGTTATGAAATCACTTGATTATACATTTCAAAGGAAGAATAATGGTGTTGTCCTCCTCCTGCCATCAGCTAAATTATTACTCCTACAAGTTATCTTCTCTCCACCCCAGCCTCCCCAATATTTGAACATTTTTTCAAGCACCGTGGTACTTCTGGCATTGTCTGCGTGCTTACCTGGATGAGCTTGGGGGGGGGGGGGAAGGAAAGAAAAAAGGATTGGTAATGGATCACGTTTGCATGGCTAACCTTGTGCTTCTTATCTCGCTTGTGTATGCACTTCAGAGAATATAATTCTGTCCTTGACAGTGGCTGTGTGGCCTCTGGTTTGTGTGATGTCCCCGTCAGGCTGCGGCTCAGCTCTCATTCCAAGCCGCTTTCTTTGTAAAGTGAAAGCATCTTTTTTGCTGGCGTCAAGCGCTGTTGGTGTCCAGGCACTGTTGCTGCTTAGAGATTCCACAGCCCCCATTTAGCCAGTAATGTGGGTGTCTGGAAGCCTGTTTGTTTTCTAGGATTTTTGTTGTTTAGAATTAAAACAGAATTTAGCAGTGCAGCTGCACCTCCACTGCAGCTCTTTTAACGAATCTCAAATGCAGACAGAATCCTGCGTCCTCTCCTGCAGTTGTGTCGACTCGGTGAGAATGGGTGGAATCAAAAGAAGGAATAATGCCTTTCCCCTGTCCTGCAGGAAATTTTAAACCATTATTTGGAAGGGCAGAGGAGATGGTGGTTCTGGATGATGGAAATGAGAACACTTCTGAGAACAGAGCTGTGCTGTGAAGTGCTGTAGTGCAGCCAGATTTTGTAATTGATAACCTTTTGCTTTTTAAGGTATTTCCACTGACAGCGTCACATCACTCACGTGGGGCTTTTCTGGAAGTAAACGGTTGTATCTGAAAGATTTTACTTCCAATTTCAGAGCAAACCCAAAATAATGGAAGCTTTGCTTAGCGAGAAGCGTTGTACAGGGCAGGGGTCAGGCACTGAAATTTGGGCAGTTCTTCACAAGGGTGGGGAGATGTCACCCAGGCTGACCGCACCCCCCAGCAGAGCAGGAGGATATTGGCGTGACTTGCTCTCAGGAAAATGTTTCTGAATTTCTGGTAGTATTGGAGAGGTCTGGAAACAGAGTGCTGACAGGGAGCAGCACCTGGTGAGCTGAGCTCTCTCGGGGCATCTCTCTGCCCAGGGCTTTTCTTCCCCGGTGAAGCTTTGTGTTCGGTCGGACAGTGAAACTTGCAATGCTCAGCTGAAAGGAAGGAGTTCAGAAGTAGCCCCTCGAAAAAGTATCACCCCGAGGAAGGATGTTGGGTTTAGTTTCGAAATTATCTGTGTCCTGATGTCTCATCCTTTTGCCATTGCTGTTGGGACAGAATCTTTCCAGTTGGAGGGGGCCTACTGTGATCATCTTGTCCACCGAGATGCCCGACCACTAGTGAAAATGTGCGTCAGAAATCCTTCAGGAAGGTGAAGCTGAGGTTAATTATTTGCACAAAATTAAAGATCCCTACAACACTGTGTTGAATCACCTTTACAGGTACCCTTTACAATTGCCTTTACAGGTTTTGAGTCTCCATCCTGGGCTGTCCCCTGGATATGGTCGAGCTCAAAATGTCAATTAGGTGCTAACAGATCTCTCTGCAGGATACTGGTCTGAGGATTGGTGATGATGTGGAGAATGAATCTCTCTTATTTCTAGTATTTGGAACTGGCTGGTAAAATGCACATTCCTTATAATGGCTGTTCTACACTTAATTTGAACTATTCCAGCTCATTTCTATCAATGTTAAATTAAACTTTAAGAATTAAGAAGGATAAGGAAAGAAATTAAATTATGATGAAACAGGTCTGCCAGGCTTTATACTAGGACATGTAGAATTTATGGCAGGGCAAACTTGGCTTAGCTATTGAGAGAGTGTAAAAGAATTTATTTAGGAAGAATCTGAAAGGGTTATTTTTATTTAATGTCTCATGGATTGTCCTTAAAGCCCATCCAGTGCCACCCCCTGCCATGGGCAGGGACACCTCCCACTAGCCCAGGTTGCCCAAAGCCTCATCCAGCCTGGCCTTGAACCCCTCCAGGGATGGGGCATCCACAGCTTCTCTGGGCAACCTGGGCCACTGCCTCGCCCCCAGCATAGGAAAACATTTCTTCCCAATAGTTTGAAGAAAAATAATGTGTTACTTACGTAAGCCCAGGAAGTAATTATTCTGAGAATATGCAGGACAATCCATGAGACACCAAATAAAAATAACCCTTTCAGATTCTTCCTAAATAAATTCTTTTATACTCAATAGGCAAGCCCGAGTTCTGGTTAAATGTAGAAGCCACGTTCCCCTGGGCTCTTGTGTGGGGCCATGCTCCGTGGCAATCGAGGACAGTTTTAGAAATCTAAACCTGAGGTGCTGACGTTCTTACAGGGGGAAAGCCTGGGGGCGGAGGGGCTGGGGCAGAGTACGCTGCAGGAGCGTGTCACTGGAGTCCTGCATATCCCGGAGTTAGCACATGGGTTATGGTGTGTGGGTGGTATCGAACGCTGCGATTGTTGTAATCCCCTGTTAATGGAGGGATTGACTCGCAGAACAGAACGACTTACACAATTTGTGTGCTCCATTATGCCTTTCAAGGGTTTTGAAGGCTTACGTGTTTTCTCGCCCTTAATACCTCCTTTATTGCAGTACCTGCGGACCTTGATTTTGTGCGGTGTTAATTGTGGTCCTCGTATTAACAGTATTTGTTCTGTACCCATGGGCCCATACAGGGCATGGGGCAGGGAAACACGGGGCTGAGCTCCAGCCAAACGCATCCAGACGGTAACTTGACATTTTGAGATCTGACAACGTCATGGGAAATCGTGAGGATATTGCTTTTGCAGCAGCTCTCTTGGGTCCAGGTGTAAATAGTGCAATGGGAGTGGTGGTGCCATGCTGCCCGTGGCTTGTGCTGGCCATCGGCTGGCTAAGGGGCAGGGGGGGTCCCAGCATCCTTGTGGGTGCTCCTTGGCCCCTTCCCACAGGAGAGGTCCCAACAGGACCCTCAGCTGCTGCTTCTGCCCTACTGTTGGGTCCAGCAGAACACCTTAACAGTACGAAAAGTTGAAAATCTCAGCTGAAAGCTGTCCTGGTTTCCCTCACCCCACCTCAAGCTATGCTAGATCTGAAGTGAACCAGCCGAAATACATGAGGAGGGTAATCCGTTCTGCCCTGTTAGGGAGAACATGGTTTTGCAGAAAACCTTGTATCGGATCCATATCCAGCTTATGCATTTTAGTTAGCTTTTGCTTAAAAATTAGGCCATGTTGGCTGAATGCTTTTTAAAATAACATAATGGAAAGCAGAGATCAGATTCCAGCCGTGCTGCTGGTCCTGCTGCCTCTAACCAGCTGTCTGTCTGTCTGTCTCTTTGCCTCTAGTGTTTCCCATCTGTGTTGTCAGAGGAGTGTGAATCCTGCTGTGATCCTCTTCCTAATTGCCAGGCTGGCATTTCAAGGCAGGAGCAAAGGGAGCTGTTGTCCTTCAGAGACGAGCCTGTGAACCCTGGGTCTAGACAAGGGGGGAGAGTGACTGCGGGGATGCAGGTGTGCTTTAAAAGGAATGGATTTATTGCGTAATTCCCCAGCTAGCGGTGGGATGTCTGCCTTTATCTAGTGCCACTGTGCGTGTGTACGTATTAGGGGGGAAATGTTTATCTTCTGTGTACTGTTTAGGATTCTCAGTCATACAGAAGTACTTAAGATGAAGACGTTAATATTTAATAAGCTCTCTGAGCGAGCCTGCCCGTGCGAGCTTGGGCTGGCAGCTCGGTGGATTAATGGAAACACGGAGCTGAATTCAAAAGCCCTGAATGATAATCTTTAAATATGCTTTAGGCATCGTGGCTGTGCAGTTTCCCCAGGAAATAATCATATTCCCTGCTGCAGAAATTGCACTGAAAATGTAACTGAAACCGCAGCCCAGCCTTGCCCGCTGGCGAATCTCCTTCCGTTCCTGGGGCCTCCATTCCTCCTGCGTCCATCTGTGCACCCACAGTGTCATTCCTTGGGGGTTTGTGCTTCTCCTGTTGTTACCACAAGAACAATTTGATGCAGACCTAAAACACAGGAGTTGCAGAGCTGAGCAACTTCTCNACAGTGTCATTCCTTGGGGGTTTGCAGGAGCTGCAGAGCTGAGCAGCTTCTACCTGAACAGAGATCTTGCTTCGGCTTCCAGATAAGCAAAGGTTGCTACTGGAAAATACTGGAGTGAGTGTTGTGCTGAGGCTTGTGATAAGTGCTCTCAGTAAGGTAGCCAGGGGGAATTTGAAAAAGGCTGGCTTGGCTGGCTGGTGCCTTTNTTTTTTTTTTTTCCTTTTTTTTTTTAAATTTTTAAAACTCCTGTCTGAAATTCTGTGGTGTTTCTGGTTTGTGTCACCCATGTCAATAGCGTGTCCTTCTCTGAGTGGTCTCGCTGCAGTGACAGTGTAGGCACAATGGGATGCATCCTGGGATGTCCTCAGCCAGATGGAAAGGCTTGAGCATATTTTCAGTGTGGGAGATTGCTTTTTCTTACTTACGTAAGAACTTCATACCCTGAAAGGTGTCTGGATCTGAGAGTTACTTTACTTGTGTACACACATTTCTGGGGATTATCTCAATTTCAGTTTAATTTGCCACTTCACTTCATGCAACAAAGCTGTCAGGAATCTTTAATTTGCAGTGAGAGCTCACTAAATGAAAATGAAAATGAAATCAGCTTGCATCATCGGCACTGAGAGTGGCAGCACCCTCCCGAATCCCTGTTTATGCTTCACCAGAGCTGCTTGTGCCAGTAAGGCGCCAGGGTGCGGGGCTGTTTGGTGCTGGGTCTGACTGTGCAGCTGAACACTGATGTTCTGGGTAACTGCCCTGATCTCCGGAAAGCTTTTTAATGTGCAGGGTGCTGTGCTCCGCGTGCCCAGTGACAGATCAGCTGTGACACACGGAGTTCTTTTAAATCTCCTGGATCCCAGCAGTTTTCAGTAATGTTTAAACTCCAGATAAATTCACCCCCACTGCTCCGTGGGCTGATCTCCTGTGAGGCTGTGAAGGTTGGAGGATATAAAAGACATCAGTGTCTGAGCCCCTCGGAACTGCTGGCATCACCTGGGTGTTCCAGTGTCCCCCCACAGCCCTGTGAGCCTGGGAGCAGGTGGGATTGCAGTTTGAGGAGGACAGGAAAGCACCCGGAACAGGATGAAAGCAGGAGCAAGGAGAAAAAGGCAAAGAAAATGGCACTGAGTGTTTATATACATCCCTTCAACCTGCTATACGCTTGGGGACTTCTCCCCTTCTCCTGGTGACAGATGAGCTGCAGAACCGCTGCTAGCAGGTACCTGTCCGTGCTGGGGGTGCAGGATGAAGGCTCTGTTGCCTGATTGCTGCCAGCTCAGTACCTGTAGGGCATCTCAGCTTTTGTCCTACAGACCTGAGTTGCAGCGTGCTGCAGAGAAGGACTGTGTGTGTCCTGGAACTGAGACTCCAAACCCCAGATCTGCTAAATCACAGGGACTAGGAGTAGGAGAAACCTTACCCAGGCCAAAGCCCCGGTTCAGTTCCGGGAGCATCTGAAAGAACAGTGTGTGCTGTGAGTGAGCTGCCCATGTATTTCATGGGATCCTGCTCTGGTCTGTACCTTACAGCAGGGAGAATGACCCTGCTCTGGTGCCAAGTGCTGGCTGCCCAGGTCTCTTGTCTGTTTCCAACCTTCTCCCATATATTTATTTATTTATTTATTGATACCTGTCCTTTTTGGTTTCCCTGTTCTTCCTCCCCTTTCCTGGTGCAGAAGCCTGGATAAACTGGAGTCCTGTGTCATCCACAGCAAAGCTTGCGTGCACCGGGATGTTCTAGTTCTGAGAAGAACATACGTACGTATATTAACTCATGGTTCCATCAGGAACCAGAGAGTGTGATTTGCAGCAAGCTTTTAATTCTGCCAGTTTTTCAGGTGATAATTCTTCTTTTAAACCTGTGAGCACTCACTTCAAAGGACGCTTTGATAATGCAGATGGTGTTGTGTCAGGGTAACCAGCTGTGGAGCACAGTCGGGAATAAAAAGGTGTTTAATAGGGAACAGCTCAAATGCAGAGACTTCACAGGAAGGAGATTTAAGACTTCAGTTTTTATTAGCACCAAATATCAAGCAAGTTCCATGACAACAAGCTGTACTTCCAAGCTGGTGAGTTATTTTGTTTAGGGAAAGGTAATTATGACACATCAATGCAGTCTGTGTGCTCTCGTGTTCGCATTTGCAAATCCCTAATTCCTGCAGTTGTGCACAGGGCTGAGATCACCATTTCTGCTCTTCCCCAAAAGTAGGGGGATTTTCAAAGCATCTCTGCCCTTAGAGACCAAGTACCATAACTGAGCTGCTCACCAGAATAGCCACAGCACCTCTGGCTTCTTGGGGGATGTCAGAACCAGAACTGTTTCCCCGTGTGTCCAGTTCCTGCCGTGGTGGGGAGGGAGAGGGCTGTGCGGTGCTCTGAACAGGATAAAGCAGCTTTTCGGGACTGTGGCTGTCTGAAGCGATGGGGTAGAGGCTCACAGGGAGGGGAGGGGTTCCAGGGAAGCACTAGGAGCAGCACCGTGCTGAAGGGCTCTTTTCCTGGAGTACCTGCAATTACTTCATCTTAACTGAGTCTGTAAACAGCTTCAGCTCCCTTGGGGGGAGGGCTCAAGTCCTTGAGAAATAAGAGCCTGAACATGAGAGAACTGAGAATTCCCTTTATTTGTTTTTTTTTGGTTTGGGGTTTGTGGTTTGTTTTTGTTTTTTCCAGAATTTATCTAGGACAGCTAAGCTGCCCCAGTACGAGATGCGGGGATGCACACGCTGCTGCAGGTGCCTCAGTGGTGTGCGGATGCACGGGTGCGTTTCTAGGCTGAGGCGGTTTTTAGCTCCGTATTCTGGGTGCTTCCTATCCAAGCTGAGCTGTCAGCATCAGTTAATTGCATCTGTGGATGATACAGTAACACTGAGTGAGCTTCCAAGGTAAATTGGGTTAAAAGGAAAAAAAAAAAGAAAAAAAAAACAAACCTCCCCACAGCATTAGTCTCTGTGACAGTTCAGCCGGGCAGCCACCTTGGGCGTGCAGCAGGGACAGTCTGGGGAGCAGTTGGGGTTTGGTCACGAGTTGGGCAGACCACGAGGCCGACGTGAATTGGTTCCAGCGCGGGCTCGGCTCTGCTCTCCAGGACCATGGGCTCCTAGCTCAGTGTCAAACCTGAACTTCATAAAGCCGTGTCAGATGCCTGTCCTTGGGCACTTACAGGTCTAAAATACCAATAACTGCCTCCCCCCCGCACTGGGCAGACTGGGACCGGGTGCCCTGTGTGCAGAGCAGGGGGATTAAATGGTTCAGCAGAGGTGGAGGGGCTGGGGCTGCAACGGCTTCAGCTTTACAGCTGAGGAGAGGGGTGTGTGCAGGACGGTGCGATGCAGCCAAATGGGCTTTCACACAGCAGCTCCTGAAATCCCGTTATTTCTGCAGTCATTTTAGTGTCTTCAGGATGAATGCTTTACACTTGAAACGCTTGTTGCTGTCCATATGGAAAAATAAACACATAAGCAGTGCACGGCACAGCTGGGTTTTATGCTGCACTGTTTTATATCAATATAATTACGCACAGTTAGGTGTTTTGTTTTGTCGGCTGTGATTTGAGCCGTGTTCTGAAATAGTAGAGCCGTGGGAGCGTACGGGGAGGTTTATAGAGGATAAGGATCCCATCCTTTAGAGCTATTCTTAGAACTGCAAGCACAGGGAAGTCTCTCTGAAGCAATTCTGTATTAACAAAATGTTCTGCCTGAACACTTCTGGGTAGAAGATAGCAGGGAGTTTTCTGAGAAACCAGTTTAACCCATTGGGCATTTCTTCACTAAAAACCCTTCATTGCAAGATGATTTCTGACCCTCCCTGTAGCTGTCTGACGTGCACTGGTGTAGGTTTGGCGGTGAAAGCTTTCTGGCTGTTGGACGGAAGAACGTAAATTTCACACAGGGGAAGGTAAGGAGCACGGGGCTCTGGATCCTGCACGTCTGATGTGTCACACCACAGCTCTGGATGGCGTTGCACAGGTTACCCCTAAGTCTCCGAGAACTGCCGCCACGCAGCCAGCAGGATCTCTGCAGTGCACAGCCAGCATCGTCACTGAGCCCTGCAGGCCAGGCTGAGCTCAGAACGTTTGAGCAGAACAGGGTGTCAGCTGAAACACTGCCTGGCTGATGGTTAAAACACCGCATAGTTCAACAAACAAAGACAACTGAACCAGGACAGCTGCTGGGGCAAGGTGTGCTGGGCTGAGTTTTTAGAAACAATGAGATCTTGAAAATCAATAGCGACTCTATTGCCCGGGTTTAAGCTGCAGTGGAAAGACAAATGAGGCTGTAAAGGTAATAGAGCTGCTCTGTGCTCGGGTATTTCTGTAAGGCATTAAGTTAGTGTTCCTGGAGTACAGAACCAGTGGGGAATAAATAAAGTTGAAAGGCAACACATAAAATCCATGTAAGAAGGGTTCTTTTAAATGTATCCAGCGTGATGAAATTGGGAAATTCACTGCTCCAGTGTAAGACTGAAGCGGAAAGTTTCACCGAGTCCGAAAGGGACTAACAGTAGGTGTGGTTAACGAGACCGTTAGTGGTGCACTAACGGGATGCAGAGAGCTGAAGGAGTATAACCCTGCCTATTGAACCGAGGGTGTTGTGAGACGCTTCCCCCAAAGGTTTGGGTTATCCTTTGGGAGGTTTCCTGCAACCACCTCTCAAACCTGTTTCTCTGCTTTCAGGCCGTGTCTTTCAACCCAGCGCCGTGGTGGTGCTCAGAAGGCACCAGTTCAGAGGCAATGCCACTGGCCCAGCTGTTTGACCTGGAGGGTGCAAAACTTGTATTGACAAAGGCGGTGTTAGACACCACTGCAGACAGGATGCCTGGCTGCCAGACCCTCTTCTGATCTGACATGGTGGGAGCTCCTAGCTGTTCCATTTTAACACAGTCTGCTGCTAATTTTTCCACATAACTTCTGAATCTAAGCAACTACCTCAGAAAAAGAGAAGTCCTTGTTTCAAAATTACCAGTACAAAAAAATGCATTGGTTTTGGGTGTAAGTATTTTGTTACACTGTAACCCTGCTCCCCCAGTATTTTCTGAATTATCGACTGTCACAGAATGTCAGGCTGCCCTTAAGAGGAAGCAGAAGGGGTGTAAATTTACCTGGGAATGAGTAAGCCACTTAAATAATAATAAAAAAAAATCTATAAGGAAGGACAGATCAAATCCAAGATAGGTAATGAGAAATGACAAAAAAGAAGTATGCCGTGTTTGGGTTTTTATTGGGAACGCGGTGTGTGGTTACACACATGTGGGTAGGTGTATGCTCACTGTACAGCTTGTGGAGTTGAGTATAAAGAATACAAAAGACATTCTGTTGTAAACTTTAAAGAATATTTAATAACTTTTAAAAAATAAAATGTATATTTTAAATTTTGTTCTTTATATGAACGCACAAGAAGAATGTATCATTGTAGCTGCAATGACAAAATCCAAGGGGCTGAAGGCTGCCCGCTGCAGTGCGGGACCGGTGACAGACCAGAATTCACCACCGAGTCCAGGAGGAATTGCCCAGGGCAAGTCCTGACCCGTTTCCTGACTGTGAATTGTCTAGCGGGGTATCTGTGCAGATCATTCACACTTAGCAAGAATCCTTGTGGACAAAGTTAATAAGGAGTTTGGTTTTAAACGCCACAATCAACTGCTGGTTTCTGCTGCTTACCTGTGGTGCCACGCTCACAGCACGACAATGAAGCCAAGGGGTAAGTGAATGGCTTCGACCTTCTCTGTGTTACTGACCTGCTGTCCTACCCCTGCGCGGGGCAGAGCAGCAGGAGCCGCGTGCACCGAGCGAGGAACCAGCTCTTCAGCCTGGGAGCAGGGAGGGGTTGGGGGTGTCCGCACGGCAGCCGTACTGCTGATGCAGGATAAAATATTTGTACAGCTTCTGTCCAGTTCCTTCCTCTCCCTAGTATAAACCATACCATGCTGCGTTCAAATGGTGATTATTGCAGGGAAGAATAAACCTTCAGGAGTTTATATTATTTGAGGGAGAGGAATACAGAAGTATTCATGGAACAGAAACGAGTGAATTCCAGCGACTGGGCACTGCGAGGTGTGGAGCTAAATAATTCTCTTGTACAAGCACTAAGATGTGGCTGCTATTGACAGCTACTGTACAGGAAAATAAACCATATTCTATTAAATATATACGTATATATAACACTGTGACAATGAAAAGCCAGAAGTACACTGGACTGAATCTCAAAGCTAAATCCTGCTGTGGCTGAATTCAGGGGGTGCAGCTGTGCTCCCTGTGCCTCCTCATCCTCTTACTACGCAGAAAGAGCAATGTGTGTGAATGAGGAGGGCTCTCCTTCAGTGTCTTGTTGCTTTTGGTGCCGTCTGTAATTTAAATGTATCGAGTCCTCCTTTATGGTTAAAGATAAGAAGTGAAAATAATGCGAAAGACTTTACTGAGAGTGACAAAACACTAGTGGAAGCAACTGGAATGACTTGAGCGTTGCTCTGCGTACACACGCTATAAGCAGCCTTTAAATGGGCTTTATGCACTGCAGGGTGTTTGTTTATCATCAACCAGTCCAACAGGAAGTTATATGCATCATATGGAACTATGTTTTGTTTGGTTTTTTTTAATAAAAAAAGATTGTTGCTATTACATATCACAAAATATTCTGCCCTGGTCAGCAGAGAAAGGACACGAAATGCTTTAAAAAGAAAATGAACCCAGTAGTGAGGCTGAGGCTTGGTACATGCAGCGTGTTCCGAGGTCTGACATGGGATTGTGCTGGTAATGCTTTAAGCACCCTGACACTTGTTTGGCCTGTGTGAGAGAGTTAATAACATCAAATATAGAAAACAGTCCCGTTTGAATTGTAACCAAGTTGCAGCAGGGTGTCAGCTGGCAGTGTAAGGGCAGTGTTTAAGAAAAGCATTATGAGCAGCACTGTGTGAGCTGTGGTTTTGTTTTTATTGTGATTTCTTTCTTTCTTTCCAGCAGTTAGCACTGTATGTTTCTGTCGCAGGGACTGAGCCTTACAAAGTGGTACTGCCCGTCCTCCCTGTCGGGTGTGTTTGTGACAGTGGAGGCAGTTCCTCTTGCTGTGAAGACACCTAAACTGTGGAAAACGATTAGAGGGAACCACCCAGTGGGACTTGTCTTCAGGCTCTGTTCCTCATTTTGTTTCTTCTGTAGGTTTAGCTGAAGCCTAGCAGTGTTCTCCAGTGCTCAGCACACGTCACCGGGAGATGCACGGGACGAGGGTTTGATCTCCCTCCACCCCCACGGGCACAGTGAGGAGAGCTGCCCTCTCTGGGAGCTCTGTTGCCCAGTGGCTCTTACCAACTGTTAATTTTTAATGGCAGGGATCACTACAAATAGACTTGTCTACCTCTTATCTTTGTTACAAATCCATGTTTTATTAATGTGTTCGTCACTGTCTCAGCGGCAGAACTGGGAGCTGTCAGCAGGAGCCCCTGTGTGTACAGACGATAAACCACGGCAAGAACCAGTGGTGGGTCTCACCTGGAATCAGTCCACACGGGTGAGAAAGGAACAGAGCGGGGAGAGGGAAGGAACCGAACTCAAACCATCCTTTGCAGAGCAGGGCTGCCGGCAGGCCAGCCTGGGCACCTGGAGCAGAGCCCTGAGGCTGGTGACACCTGGAGTGAGGCTCAGGGTACAGGGTGCCTGTGTGGGAGCTGCTCACTCGGTTTCACATCTGTGTTGGGTCGAGCTCTGTTACCATCCGTCAAGGCTCGTTAGTGTGACAGTAACATCCTGTGGTGGGGGGGAGGCTGCTGTGACGGAGCGATTGGGAAGCCCCATAAGCTGCACACAGGTACCCGCGCACCTTCTGCTCAGCCTGCACAGCTGCCTGCCCCGCGCTCAGGGGTCGATGCTGCAGGTGGGGTGGGATTTGGGAAGGTAGTTGCTCCTCCACACACCAGCCTGTCCTCAGTCCTGCCCACAAAACAGGGAGCAGTTTGAGCCTGAGGGTGGCAGGCTGCAGGAAATCAGCAAAGAGGAAAAAAAAAAACCAAAAGCTCAGCAGGGAGAGTCGGATTTGTCAGTGGTGCAGGGCCAGAAAGGGGAACGCGGGGTGTTGAGGAGCTTGTTCCACGGGCTGGGGGTTGGCAAGTCCAGCCCTGCTGCTGGACATCGCCTTAAATCAAAGAAAGCAAAGTGTCACTCGGAGCCGAGACCCGCTGGTGGCAGCNGCACAGCTGCCTGCCCCGCGCTCAGGGGTCGATGCTGCAGGTGGGGTGGGATTTGGGAAGGTAGTTGCTCCTCCACACACCAGCCTGTCCTCAGTCCTGCCCACAAAACAGGGAGCAGTTTGAGCCTGAGGGTGAGCAGGCTGCAGGAAATCAGCAAAGTGGAAAAAAAACTCCAGAAGCTCAGCAGGGAGAGTCGGATTTGTCAGTGGTGCAGGGCCAGAAAGGGGAACGCGGGGTGTGGAGGAGCTTGTTCCACGGGCTGGACATCGCCTTAAATCAAAAAAAGCAAAGTGTCACTCAGAGCCAAGACCCGCTGGTGGCAGTGCTAAAGGTACAGGGTGACTTGTTTGTGCCTGAGCTTGCACAGTGCTCTAGCCTGTGGCATAGGAATGGCTGCACTGAGCCTGCGGGGAGAACAGGCACCGTGGCTGTGGCTCGGGTCTATCCTCAGTGGCTGGGGGGGATCAGAAAGCCCGGCCATGGGCAGCGGGCCCACTGCATTGCTCTCTGTCTGTCCCCTGCTGTGTCCTCTCCCTGGGGTGCTCCAGCCTTGCCCTGTCACCCTGGTGCTGGTGGGAATTGTCTGGACAACAGGAAACATCTGGTTCTTGACCTCGTCACGAGGTGTGCACAGAAGGTACCAGGTCAGTTATTTCAGTTACCGATGCAGGGCAGGGAAATCAGAAACCGGTGGCTGTTTCCTGGGTAAGGAAAGCGATGACTTGGATTTCTGCAAACTGCAGGAAGGGGGGGGCGTGTATTCTAACCCACAGCCAGGGGAGGGAGATGGGTCTGAAAACCAGAACTGAGAGGGGACTCCAGTTCCAACAGACTGATGTGTCTCAGCTGTTGTAAGCATGCAGCTGGGGGGGGGGAAGGAAAAAAAAGGGCATAAAAACATCTGAAGTCTTAATAACTCTCAGAAAAATGAGCAATGTACAAAGGATTTTTTTTCCTTAGTGAGGCAAACTCTATCATACCTGCAGCTGGTGATATCCTGAAGTAAATTAATGAAACGGTGACATTCAGGGAAGGAGCAGCTGACAGCTTTGTATGGATCGTCAGGTGTGGAAATGAGTGATAGTTTGTGGCAGACTAACTTGAAACAAGGATGATAAAAAAATAGAACCATAGTAGAATGACAGAGGGAGCCCACTCACAAGTTGTTTACTGAAATGAAGACACAGCTGAAAGTAATTACTTGTTTCCCAGACGTGTAAGTGATAGTGCCTCCTACAAGAACTAGTGCTTGGTTATTTCAGTTGGAATGTAAAATAGGATAGAGAGGTTCCCTCTTTCTGAGGTTAGCTGCTGGGTGTTTTCATCTCCTTTCACAACAGGGTGTGTGTATCTGTATATATTACACGTACAGTCAACCATCGATGTGAGACAATGTCCAATCTCGGTTTCCCTTAACAGCCAGATCTCACCGTACAGATTCTGATTAAAAGCCTGACTTTGCAGCGCGTAAGATTAAAAACACTCCTTGAAAATAACAGATTTCTGAAGATTACCCTCTCCTGGCTACAAAACCATCTTGAGACAGGCGGAGGCAGGGCTGCGTGCTCTCGCCCTTTTAGCTGTGTGCAAACTGTAGTAAAATCACGATTGCATTCAGTGCTCGTTGCTCTGTACCTCCTTTCACACGGAAGAACACTCCTTTTCTACGCCCTCTCTTCCAGACTGGGACACGCAGGAAGGCAACCTGGCGGGTTTCACAGCGGGTGCCTCAGTGCAAGCTTTTCCTACCCCCGGTTCGCAGCTCAGCCCCTGGGAGCAGCCTCCTTTGCCTTGCCACAGGCCGTGGAGAAGGAACCGTTGCTCTTTGGAGGTTCCCTTCTGTTCACAGACAAGGCTGCTGCTTCCTGTGCCAGTTCAAGTACTGACTCCTCCTTTTCTTCCTCCTTCAGTAAGGGGGGGTGATTCACAAAATCTTCAGAACGATAGCATTGTACACAGTTTATAGTACAAAGGGGGGAAAAAAAAAGGTCAGATGAATGAGCATGAAGTAGATTTTCTCCTGTGTCCTTTGGAGGAGGAGCAGGAAGATGAGGAATGGTGTCTATGCACAGTAGGTGTCCGCCTTGACTACCTGACAATACATGGTCATCGCAAAGGTGAGTCCCAGGATCTAAGAGAAAGAAACAGACAATCTGTCATTTTTCAGTAAGTAAACTCCCCTGTTTATTGAAACGAGAAAAAAAAGAGAAAAGCGTGGTGACACTGGGTTTGTTCACACACAAGGCACATCGCACACGCCTTTTCCTGCTGGTTCACGTCCTTGCTCTGTGCTAGTGTCTGTCTGCCCTTTGTCCTGAGCTGTACTGCTGTCCTACAGCGTGAACAACGAGAATGTGGGAGAGCTGATTTCTCCCCGAAGAGCAGCCACCCGCTACTGGGAAGAGCTATATTGAAAAGAAAGGTTTGGATATCTTTGGTTGAAAATATTTGATAGCAGCATCCCCCGGCCGTGGGGCTGTGTGGTTATCTCTGGAGCTGTTGCTTTGAAAGACACTCAGTTCCTCCCCGCCCAAAGGATGCCGTGGTGTTCACTTCACTTCTCCCACAGTGTGTGCACAGGTCCCTGCGGGGGACTGGCTGGAGCCTGGCCATGCATTGATGACAGCCACCACTGCCTCAGCAGCAGTGCAGGTGTCAGCGGGGGCAAAGCCGCAGGAGGGGGTGGGTCCTGTCCCAGCCCCCCGCTGACCTGCTGTGCCACCGCTGGTAGACTTCAGCAGCTGCGGGGATGGGGAAGAGTCGTATTTTCCTGCAGTTTGCTTAAACTCCTATGAATACACTAAGTGGTTGTTACTGTTCCTTTGCAACACCGCTGTAAAGACTGTCACTGAAATAAAGGTTTGCCAGACAGGAATTTTTGTATGGATTCTATTTTAAGCCTTTAATTTGACCACTTCAAATTTAGTCTTTACATAAACAGTCGTTCCTGTTAATGAGTATTTTGAAGGAGCACATGAATAGCACACACTACTTTATAACCATGTTTTTCTCTTCATTTTTAAAGCTGTTATCCTCTTCATTTCCCATTCCTCCACTGTGAAATAAGAGTGCCAGGCTGTCACGTACTGTTTTATACTGAGCATCCCCTGAACACTGCCTTCTGCTTCCCAGCAAAGGGCTTCCCCCAGGGACGGCTGCGTAATGAACCTCGGTGGCTGCGTTTGGTTTATAATTTGAGCACGCAGGGCTGAAGAAGATTCTTCTGCCACAGGTGCTGTATGTCCTTCCAGTTGTGTCACTGTATGATTCTAACGGTGAGATTGTCAACGTGAAAAACACGAGCTGTCACCTGCTTAGGGCCAGAACAGCATCGCAGCAATGAGAGGGAGCCCCGTTCATTCCAGGTGCCAGGGCACTGGAGCTTCCAGCATCAATTAGATTCAATCACACAGGGCTATGGGAAGACAGACTAAAATTGTGTTCTGAGGAGTTTTCTCTGTATTTCACAGCATTTACTAGCAATATTAATTAGCATTTTTTAAATTGTCTGCAGTGTTTTCTCCCATGCAACCTCGTCATTTCTTTCTGACAGACAGTATTCTCTTAACTACACTCACGGTCTATGAGAAGGACTGAGACGGGCTGCGGAGTTTTTAATGTATTTTTTAAGGACTCTCTAAATGCTGAATAGATGCTCAAAAGCTGTTTTTTCCAAGATGGTGACACATTAACAACAGTCTTACATTGTCTCCCTGCCATACGATCCTGTTGTGCTTATCTTTCCTTAGCATCTCTGCTTGCTGTGCTGGAAAACAACACCCCAGACTGTGCCCAGTGTGTCCTGCGAGGAGCCGGGCGTTTGCACTAACGCGCTGCAGCCAGGACGTGACACAGAGGGACGATAAGCGCCAGGCTGCTGCCTGATCTGACAGCAGTGGGAATAGGGCTGCAATGCTCAGCTGGCTGCTGCTACTGCTATGTCATGCACAATAAAAAAAACCAAAAAAAGTTAATGGGGAGTTAGATGGTATTAAATAGCTTAGTGATGCTGTCCTTCGTGCTTGTATGTTGAATGGAGCTGGAAACTAAAGCTCCATCCTCCCTGCATGTGGGAAGGGGATGGTGGAGGGCTGCCACGCGGCTGGGGCAGCCTGAGCTCCAGCACAGCCCCACCCCTGTATCCTCAGGCCCACGGCACGCTGGCGTGAAGACACATGAGAGGTACAGGAGAGACAAGGTGCTACACTGACGACTGATTCATCTCTGACCAAAGTTATGCTGGAAATAACTGCGGGTCGAAAAGGGGAGGGGCAGGTCAGTCTTTGTCCTACCCACCTCGGTTCCTTGCAATTAACAGAGAAGGAGCAGGGGCAAGGCTGAGTGATGGTAACATCCCAACCGGTACCTTACCCTAGGGCTGAGAATGGGGCTGAAGACTTAAGCTGCTGTAGGCGATCTGGAAGTTCAATATTTATCAGCAGCAGTGTCTCTCTGGAGAATTACTGGACAAATACACGGACCCCACAAGGCAGCTCACCCCCCCGACAGGCTTCTCTCTCCAGAAGGGAGGAGTACCTCTCCTGACTCCAGCCTACGCCTTGGATAAACCACTTTGGAGTGTATCACAGAACAGAGGAGGTCTGCAGTACCCTACTTCTGTATGTAGTATTTAAACTAAATTAAAAGACTTAAATCTTGCATAGTTTTACTCTACCATTTCCTCTGTCTTTTACTCTAACATTTACTCTGTCACTTACTCGTAACAGCAGCATTTGGAATTATTGAAACAGGCTTGGGCAGAGTACATCTGGATCTGTGGTTACTTACTTAATTATGATTAATTAGGATTTGAAAATGGATATTGAACTGTACCTGCACCATAGCTGTGCACAATCCAAAGATCCCCACTGCTAGTAGGTTTTCCTGGAGCCATATTTTCACTGTTTCATAGCAAGGCTGGAAAAAAAAAAA